>CM035429.1:139148410-139268410 GCA_020310875.1 Ceratopteris richardii
GGAGTTGGCCTTACCTGAGTGTTAAGGGCTGTTACTAATCCATCATACTTTGCTGGAAGAACACGTACAGATCTTCGAGCCAGCTCTTCTGGTGTTATAACAACACCAACTGCAGCCAATTGATCTTGAAGATGCTTTATCCGTTTGATAAAATCTTCAGCCTTTTCAGAATCAGAATGCTTTTCATTTGCCAACTGATTTTCTAAATCCTAGTGTGGTTCTTGGTCTCATATTGTCGAGCCAATATGCCCCAAGCCTCATGTGCTTTAGTAGTATGTTGAACTAAAGTAAGCACAGAATCACTTACACTAGTGACAATCGCACATAATGCATCAGCATTCCGCCTCTTCCAAGCTCGTAGAAGATCTGGATCTGGCTGAATCATCAATCTTGAATTTGCTGGATCTTCAACTGGTATAGGCTCTGGATCCAATCCCATCGGTCCCATGACAGTGTCAAGTAATTCATAGGAGTCCAAAATTGCAGAAATTTTGAACTTCCAGAGTGTATAATTGGTTCCATCCAGCTTCCCTTCAGTGAATGCAGGTGGACGAATTCGAATAGGTGCAGCATTAACATTAGCTGAAGCACCAAGACTACTATTCGACGATGAAGCCATCATGTAATCACTCGAATAATCTACTGATATTCCAGTCTGCTAGTAGGCTAAAATAATGATACTTCTCAAGCTATTCGAACCTTACAGCTCTGATACCATGAAAGACAATAGTTACGCAATATAACACAGGAGCAATAGCAGAGAAGATAACAGATATAGGAGAATCTCAACAATTTTCTACTAGCAGCAAGTACAAAGATGATGGCGTTGTCCACCTGTGCGCTCTCAAGGTAGAGCTTAAATGGTGATCTAGACAACTCTAGATAGGGAGATACAAGGTAGAGGTATGCTGGCTCAACTCGGTATCTTAGGAAGTGCAGAAGTCATGTATATATAGGATCATGGGTGGCCTGCCATGGACGGCTATACATGGGCGGTAGAGCGTGGGCGGCCACCGCCCGCGTAATGCCATACCACGCTTAGACTGGTTGAACCGACCTAACAAATATAAATGATTTCTGACTCCGACAGGGAAATTCCATGGAATATTCCCTTTACCGTCGCGCCGGGGGCGCTGCCCTCGGACCCCCACCAGGGGGCCCGCTGGCCCCCTTGGACCCCCCAGCCGGGGCTGCTCACCGCTGCCCCGGACCCCCACAATTGGGGACCCTAGTAACTCCCCTTTCCTTATAATATCTTACATGGTCCAATATGACCTTCATCCAACATTCAAGTTGGGATTCCCATCAATTGGGTAATGCACGCTTGGCTTCTCCTCATAAAGGGGGCCTTACAAATGTGCATACAATCATGAGGGGTAGACATTGATCATATACTAACAGGTAAGGTTGCTGATAATTTTGTCTAACAGCCTACCTATTGTAGGGACAATCTTGAGCCATGTGGTTTGTGTATTTTCTCTCAATAGTGCAATATGGAGCATTCCTTTCTCTAATGTTTTGGTTTTGCATTGGGCATACATTAGCCATGTGGTCGCCTCCGCAAGTATAGCACCGATTCAATGGAGTGACTCTCTGTGTTTGTTTATTTTGGACTCCCAGCTTCTTGGCAACTTGCTCAGCTATCTCTTCTATTTCTGTGGAGATCTTTGAAGTATGACTAGTAGAACTATCCGAATCTTTGTAGAGTTTTGGACAATCCTAACTCCTCACCCAAGTTATCTTCTATGTCTATGCACGTCCGCAAACACTCTTCTATGGATCTAGGATCTTTCAAGTACACATATGAATCTTAACTTGGTGCTCAGTAAGCCATCTAAGAACAAAGCCACTTGTTTGGCCGAGTGGGTAACTCTAGAGCAGGGCATCTTTCTAGATACTGTCTGAATCTTCTACCTGCTAGTCGCACTGTTTCTTGGGGAGTCTGCTTGAAGCTGTGGATCAAGGATGATGTGTTATGCCTGATACCACTCTTGGAAAATTCTACAATGAATTCGTCTAGCAGTTGACCTATATCGTGATAGTTGCTTCTACTCAATGGTTGAAACCAAGCTAAGGCAGTGCCCTTAAGGGTCAAACCAAATGCCTCGTACTGGGTGACCCAGTCCTCAATTTGTTCGGCTCTCAGCACTTGTTTGTACTCGGCCACATGATCATAAGGATCCCTGTCCCATCGAAATAGTTCTTCATTGCCTTGATCACTTGAATGGGTCTAAGGGTTCTTGGGTACTCTCGGGGTCTAGGCAATGGAAAATCCTGTTCATCTCTTTGTTGCCTATGTGCTTGATGTCTCTCTCTTTCAGGTCTTTCATTTTCAAATCCTGCCCTATTCCTGCCCACGGTGTGTGCAAACTTACCTCAGGTCTCTCTCTAGTTCTTCCTCTCTGGGCTTCATGAGCGTGGGATGATCCTACTCCTTGGAGGCCATGGGAAACATTGGATCTTGGTGGGGGGAAAATCAATTCATTCTTCCAAGTATATGCATGTCTATCATGTTCTGTTACCAAGAAAATTTTCTCTGATGTGTTATCCAGGTAGACAACTTTGCCTGGTATCCCAGGATCTTTGAATTCATAGATGATAACTATGCCCAATTGGCTAGCTTGATCTGGCTTGAACCTCCAAAAGGCTTCCTCTATTTCTCTATTCAAAAATAGTTCTATGCTTTTGTTGTCTTGAGGGATCCAGTCCGGAGTGATCACTCGGGTCAAAACTGACTTACCTCTAGGAGTCTGGGGTCCTTGTCCTACGTTTCCTTGTTCTAGCTCTCCTATTTCATTCTCAGGAATGACATTTCCAAACTCATCAGTCCTATCTGGTAGGTTGGTGACCACATACATGGTTCCCTCCTTATCAATGTATGAACCCTCTTCGAACTTGACCACCGGGTGTTCAAGTCCAAAGGATTGATCTGGATTTTTGAGTTGGACCACTGATCGCCTCAGACCATCCTCATAGATGCGAGCACCTAATTGGTTGGTCCGAATAGATTCCAACTGTGTCTTATAGGGACCTTCTGGTGTTTGTAGATGGGCAGTCCCTGAGCCACCTGCAGGTTTTCCCATACTAAAAGACATTTCTGAATCACTTGTGTCTGAACTTAGTAAAAGATGACCCCTTAGTTGTTGTGCCCAAGACTTGGATGTATGGTTGACACTAGCCTCAGAAGATCTAATGCTTTGTTTATCCTTGCCTAAGTGTCTACCAGATCTCAGGTTCATAAGCTTTAGTCAAGAGTCCAAAATTTCCCCTTGGTATGGTTCAAAATTCTTTGGAGTCCCCTTGGTTCCCTAGTCCCACTTGAGGGTCAACTTCAAATTATCCTATCTCAAAATCAACGAGCTATAGAGCTCAAAAAATGGACTTTGGATGAAAAAGTTATGCCAATTCAGGCTCCTGGGGTCAAAACAGGCAAACAGGACCTTTGGAGAAAATCGCGATTTTGTACCTTGAGAATCGTGTTCACAAAATCGTGTTTTCACAAAATCGTGTTTTGAAAATCGCGATTTTGAGTAGAAAATCGTGTTTTGAAAATCGCGATTTTGATCGCAAAATCGTGTTTCTGAAAATCGCGTTTTTTGACATGAAAATCGCGATTTTGAGCACAGAATCGTGTTTTAGAGAATCGTGTTTTTTGACATGAAAATCGCGATTTTGAGCACAATCATAGAATCGCGATTCTGAGAATGACCACAGAATCGTGATTTTTTCAGCCAACTTTTAGGCGGGAAAACAGAAAATCGTGATTTTTCAAAAATTTTGAATTTTCACAGAATCGCGATTTTCATCACAGAATCGCGTTTTTTTTGGCGGGAAATTCAAATTTCTGAGCGCCGGCTATGGCGAGCTCCGTATGAGCAGAAAATCATGAAAAAAAACACAGCGCTTGCTCTCCCTTGCTTCTCCTAACTCCTTCCCACACAATAATGCATGAAAAATGGTATGAAGATGGTGAAAATGCACTAAAAAAACAAGAATTTTCTATGAAGAAGAAGGTGGAAGGAGGTGGAGATGATGATGATGATGAAGATGAAGAGGAAAAAACAGAAAATGAACTGAAATGACAGTTTTTTTACCTTCCAACGTCGCAAATCTATGATCTTACCATCACAACGCTCGTCCTCGAAGCTCTCTCCCCGGCAACGGCGCCAAAATTTGGTGTAGCTCAAGCGTAAGCACCACCTCCTTTACTTGTCAATCCGCGGAGATGTGAGGACCGGTATGAAGACCACGAGCAAGTGAAGGCACAAGTGCGTGAGTGAAAGCACACAAACATGCACACACATACACACACACGCGCACAAAGTAAGATCAAAGAGAGGAACAATGGAAAGCTTAGATTGCAAAAGAGTTCTCTTACAAAAGTTCTATTCTCTAACAAGCTAACCCCAAAAATGAGCTCTCTAGCTCTTTTTATAGTTTTTTGACTAGTTTTGGCCCTGTCTAGACCTAGTGTCCGGCCTAGTTAAAAATTAGGTTCCAGGGCTTATTTGAGGACTCAAACGAAGTCTAAAAATTATGAAAATTGGTACGATGGTACTTCTAATACTCCTCAAGCTCGAGGACTCCTCGGCTTGAACAAAATGGAGTTACTAAAAATAGATAATGGTATTTACAATGGTTTTTAGTGATGAAAATCACTATTTTTGTAGGGGATTCTTCTGAAAATTTGACATACACTTCTTGGAGCTCCCTACTTGCTCCCTTTCCTCGTGTGTCCACCTTTTGATGTGCTTCCATGCTTTGTCATTGACTTTGAGCTTCAACAAACACCTAATATGACCTCTTAGGAGGAAGACAATCCTAGAGTCTCAAACAAAGGAACTCCATCTGAACTCACAAGCTCGAGATGTAGTTAGCAAAGCTTCTGCAATATCTAGAAATTGGGTCCTTCCTATGGGTTGGGTTATTGTGATTTTATGTTTTTGCATTTTTCTAGATCGGGTGAACATGAGCATAGCAATTCTTCCTATGTCTATTGAGTGAATCGAGACCATACAACTGATTGGGCTGGTGCAGTCTTCTTTTGGGGATATCTACTCAGATTGCTGGAGGAATTTGAGCAAATGAAATTGGGGGAAAACAAGTTTTGGGCTTTTACTGATCGCTGGCAACCAGGGCTACATCAATTGCAGCAAAGGTTGGGCTTCCAGTTTTATTTTTGTTTGTGCATGTATGGGGATTTTTTGAAAGGAGAAGGTCATTAGCTCTTGTGTATAGTAGAATGTATCTTCGTTCTATGACACGGCTTGCATTTTTCCCCATCTTTATTACACAAATTCTACTAGTCATCTGTGTTTGGGTCCTTTGGTTCTCTGGGGGCTTTTTGGTACCCTGCCTGGCCATGATCCTGTTAAGTGTGAACCACTCAGTCAGAGGATTTGCATCTTCGTTTTGGATGAAAATTCCTGCCAAGTGAATGCAATAGAGTTTCAAAATGCTTGATGAAGGCTTGCATTTTGGAAAGTGCTGTTTGAACAAAGGTATCTCAAGTGTCTTCACACTGCATCATCAACATGTGGGGAGTCTCAATGATTGGACATATCTCTGAAGATTTGAGGAATAACACCAATGATTATAGGTCCTTCCATTGCCTCTCTACCTCCTCTGTGCTGCTTCAAGGTGTTTCTTTTCCCTAACAATAGATTTGGAGGTCATGAGGCCCAATGTTCATGGAGATAGCTGCTCTGATTTTTTAAATCTGGGTGCTACTACCCCAAACCATGAACGAGCATTAGAACATATTTTGGAAATACCTACGATGCTGGAATGTCTTGAGTACATGGGCTAAGGAAGTGGAATTACAATATCAGCATGATTCAACAACCATGGTTGAGCTTTGGTCTACATGTCTCGGCTACTCTTGGTGCTCCAACACTGTTGCATGGACCCAAGTGCCAACCTGGTAGTGTGGCTCCATGGTCGATGCACTTCAGACTAGAGGAAGAATAAGCAATCGGTGTGTTGCTCCTTTGCAAGTAAGTGATGACTATCATGGCCCTTTTCTAATGTTTTTGTTGAATTCATCACTCTTCCATAGTTGGTGTGTGCTCTTTGAATGTAGTGGACCTCATATAGTGATCTGAAGTGAAGCATTACAGTCAAGGAAACTCTCAAGGACAAACATACTCTCAAAATATAATGTAGGGAAATTCTCTTTGATTCATGACCAGGACATATGGAGCTGATGGAACCAAAGGACTAACTCAAGGAGTGTTGATATAATTGATGGTGGTAATCATTCGTCATAGCTGACAGTGAGCATGAGACTCTTAGACTGATGTGCTATTGGTTTTAGAGGTTGAACCAATTATCAAAGTGCAAAGAGCAGTATGCACGATTCCATAAGTGTTTATCTACAAGGTGGTCTTTGTCTGATATAGATAGGAACTTGGTTGTTTTAGAGATTTGGTCTGCAAAGCTTCATCCTCATCATTGAGGATTCCAAAAATCAAGGATGTTGACACACATATGCTCCTATTGGAAACTCACAAAAAATCCACATAAGAAAGCATTTACAGGGACCTAATGCTGATCATCATGTTGGAGTTAGACGTCTGCGGAAGCACACGAACAGCACAAGGAAGAGGAAGAAGCTTGGAGCACAACACACAAGACTGAATGTATTACTAGAGAATGTACAAAGATAAGTAGCCCATTAGGGCAATAGGCGTATATACAAGCCGGGGGAAAAAAACCTCCTAAAGAGGGAAAAAAGTGCCCCGGCGGTCCTAGAGTGTTCACACACATCACTACCTAAATATATCAACAAATCCCCCCTGGGAGTGATGCGGTGAACAAGGAGCTGGCACTCATGTATAAGGAAGTGCCGAGCTATGTGGAAATCACTCCACAAAAGGAAGTAAGCCCAAAGCTTTGTGGAAAGCTTCAAACTTCTCCCTAGGCAGAGCCTTCGTGAAAAGGTCTGCAATGTTCTCCTGCGTGGGCACATATGCCAAGCTGATCTCCCCAGCAGAGAACCTCTCCCTGACATAGTGATAATGCACCTCAATGTGCTTAGTGCGAGCATGGAACACAGGGTTCCTCGCAATTGCCAATGCGCTCTGACTGTCAGTGAAGATGGTGGTGGCAGAAGACTGGCCAACACCCAAATCAGCCATAAGGCGTCTGAGCCACACACACTCAACAGTCGCTGTGAAAGCTGCCCTATACTCAGCCTCACAACTGGAAGTGGCCACAGTAGGCTACTTCTTGCTCAACCAAGATATACATGAGCTACCAAGCATGAAGCAAAAACCACTGGTGGACACACGAGTGTCATAGCAACCAGCCCAATCTGAGTCAGAAAAAGCATGCGAATCTGGCGGTAGTGATCCCCCCTTGGGATAAAACAACCCAAGTAGCCGAGTACCACTCAAGTAGCGAAAGATGCGCTTAACCGCTTTCCAATGCGTGACTCCTGGGCAATGCATAAACCTGCTCATCTGTGAGACAGCAAACTGAATATATGGCCGAGTAATGCATAAGTAAATCAAGCATCCAACAGCCTGCTGATAGAGAACAGCATCAAATGCATCTCCAGCATCATGAAGACTCAATCGTAAACCTGTCTCCATAGGAGTGGCAATAGGCTTACAGTCTTCAAGGCCAAAACGCTGCAATAATGTGTCAATATATTTCGTTTGACACAAAGCCATTCCACCATCAACTTGCATAAACTGAATGCCCAAATAGTGATGCAAATGCCCCAAATCAGACATCTCAAATGAGGCATGCAAATCAGCCTTGAAATCAGCAATATGTTTCTCAAGAGGACCAGTGAGCAGCATGTCGTCTACATAGACAACAGTGATCAAAAGCACATCATTAGCACGCTTAACATATAAGGTGCTTTCAGTTGGACTGTTCTCAAAACCATGTGCAATCAGATAGGCATGGATTTTCTCATACCAAGCACGTGGTGCTTGCTTTAAACCATATAACGCCTTCTTTAACCTGCACACCTGGTTTTCATGCCCTTTCTGCACAAAGCCACGGGGCTGAAAAACATACACTTCTTCATGCAAGTCACCATTCAGAAATGTTGTTTTAATGTCCAACTGATGTACATTCCAACCATGATGGGCTGCAAGTGCACAAATGCTCCGAACAGTAGTCATACGGCATGTAGGTGCAAAGGTCTCATCAAAATCAATGCCTCTTTCCTGCGCATAACCCTTTGCAACAAGCCTAGCCTTATACCTGTCAACTGTACCATCAGGTTTACGCTTCAGCTTGTATACCCACTTAGTGCCAATGGCCTTCTTGCCAGGAGGCAAGTCACATAAAGACCATGTACCATTCTTCATTATAGCATCATATTCAGATTGCATAGCAGCCATCCAATTTTCTGAATTTTGTGCTTCATCAAAAGAAACAGGCTCATTCTCATCACAGAGACTAGATGCAGCCATAGCATAGCAATCTAATGCAAAGGAGGTACTATGAGAGCCTGAACGAGTACGATATGACAAAGGTGCATCTAATTTGCTGTCACGCAAAGTCTGCACCAGCCATTTTGGCATAGTTTTTGCCTGTTCAATATCAGCTCTCTCATCAACAAGTGCATCATGTAAATCTGCATCAGAAATGGCATGATCTGCATCATCATATGAAACCTGCAAAGGCTGAGAAGTTGCCTCATTAGGACCAGCGCTAGCCTGTCCACCTGTAAAAAGAGGCATCAAAGTATCATACATGTCTTTGGAGCTAACAGATGTCTCCTTAGTACATGAAAGCAATGGCTGAATAGCATCTTCCACAAAGACAACATCACGGCTAACCAGAATGCGTTTAGTCTGTGGATGATACAGACGATAGCCTTTACTTTCAGAACTGTACCCAACAAAAATACATTTTACTGCCTTATCATCCAATTTTCTGCGATGTTGTTCAGGCACTAATGCATATGCCAAACAACCAAAAACACGCAGATGAGCAACAGATGGCTTGCGGTCATGCCAAGCCTCATATGGAGTGATAGACTGCAACGCTTTCGTGGGACACCTGTTCAGTACATATGCTGCACACATGACAGCCTCAAGCCAGAAACTATGTGGTAAAGCCTGACTTTTGACCATGCACCTCGCCATCTCCATGAGTGACATGTTCTTTCGTTCAGCAACTCCATTCTGTTGAGGTGTATACGGCACTGTACACTGGTGTTTTATCCCACGTTCAGCTAGAAATGCATTAAAATCTGAAGACATATATTCCCCCCCTCGATCAGAACGGAGGGTGCCCATTTTACATGCTGACAGATTTTCAGCCAAAACCAAAAACTGTTTGAAGCACATGAACACTTCGGACTTTGCTTTGAGTGGATATACCCATGCATGCCTGGAAAAATCATCAATGAAAGTCACGAAGTAAAGGTAATTTCCAAAAGAGGGTGTCTGCATAGGACCACAGACATCACTATGTACAAGCTGCAATTTCTGCATAGCCCGAACTGAACCATCTTTTGGAAAGGAAGAACGCTGCATTTTGCCCAAAATACAGCCTTCACAAACATGTTTTCCAGGTGCCTCAAGTTTGGGCAAAGAGGACACCATTTCAGATTTCTGCAGGCGTAACAAACTAGCAAAATTCAGATGACCAAAGCGTGCATGCCAAAGCTTTGCATCTGACATAGCCTGAGAATCATGAACTGCACATGCCGAATCATTCACAGATTTTTCATAGTCTATGAGCTTATACAGCCCACGACATAAAATGCCAGAAGCAATAATCACATCGCCATTTGAGAGATCATGGACTGTACACCTGTCATCAACGAATTTCACAACCAAGCCAATCTTGGCTAATGCAGAAACTGATAACAGGTTCTTTTTGATCCCTGGCACAAATAAAGCATCTGACAAAGTGAAAGAACTACCATCAGCAGTAGTCAGAATGATTTTACCAACTCCCATAACAGGATAAGAGGAGTTATTGGCGCATGTGACAGTATTCCCTGTAGGGGCAGGCTCGAGTGAAGAGAAGAAACTGCGCTGCGAGGTAATATGTTTGGTTGCCCCACTGTCAAAGTACCAAACATCTGAGTCTATTGCAGACATGCACTGATCATGAGAAGATGGGTCAAAACTGCAAACAGTAGTAAATGCCCATTCTTCTTCCTGCACAAGATTTGCAGACTCTGTTTTTGGTGTAGAGGCCTCTGCAACAACCATTCCAGCCTCTTTCTTCTTTGCCTCTTTAGCAGCCAGTTTTGGACAGTTCTTTATAATATGATCATTTCCTTTACAGTACTTGCAAAACAATTTCTGCTTTTCTGATTTCTTCTCATCTTTATCCTGGTTCTTCGATTGTGCAGCATTTGCAGATTTCTGCTTACTAGTAGAAGAGCTCCATTTTCCTTTGCCCTTCTGACTAGCTAGGAAAGCTTGATCTGCAACACGCATAATGGACCTGTTCTTCCTGGACTGATCTTCCTGCAACAGAACAGAGACTAATTCCTCAAATGACAAGGCATTCGGATTGCCTTTCATCATCAATCGAAGAGTAGAGGCAAAACTCTGATATGAATCAGGAAGGCCATTCAGAACGGTCTGCACAAGTGAGCTATCTGGTATAACCTCATCAGCAGAAATCAATTGTTCCTTCAGGTCTTTGATCTTTGTAAGAAAATTGTCCATCGAATCACCTTCATTCATGTGCTCACTCTCCAACTGTTTTCGGAGGTAAGCAACACGAGCCTCATTCCTAGCCTGGTACAAAGTGGTAAGTGTATCCCAAGCATCCTTTGCTGTTCTGCAAGAGCGAATGTGAGGAATAATGGCACGTTTGACAGACAAAGCTATCAATGCATGTGCCTGGGCATCTCTGCCATCCCAACGAATCTGCTCTCCAGTAGGTGCAACAGAAACAGCAACACGAACAGGAATCTGCGGAATATCATCTTCGACACCATCTTCATCAACTCCAACACCTGTATTTGCAGTACCTGTCGTTACAGGTGTAACAGGACGTCTTTCAACACCCTGCACAATGTTCCACAATCCTTTTGCAACCAGTACATGTCGCATCATATAAGCCCATAATGGGTAGTTGGTACCATCCAACTTATCCTCAACGGCCAACATACGGAATACATCACTGCTTTCAGCCATGGCCGGTGACTAAAATACCTTGATGCAGAAAATTGATTGTATCTCAAAAAGTTGAACAGAACTGCCCAGACGAGTTCTGCTAGACCTGTAGCAGACTTCGAGACGCTTAAACTGGCGAACAGAAACTAGTATATACCTTTGGCACAAAAGGACGAAGTAGCCTGCACAAGCACTGTGATAGTGCGTTCGGAGGCCGAAACGAGCTCAGATCGCGATTTCGGCACCACACAGCAAAGTTGTTTTGATCTCGAAAACACCCTGAGTATGCTCACCAAATTTTGTGCGAATCTGAGACTGCAAACGGAGGAGTGTCGACGGCGCCCTAGAAGAATCAACGACCTGCTCTGATACCAATTGTTGGAGTTAGACGTCTGCGGAAGCACGCGAACAGCACAAGGAAGAGGAAGAAGCTTGGAGCACAACACACAAGACTGAATGTATTACTAGAGAATGTACAAAGATAAGTAGCCCATTAGGGCAATAGGCGTATATACAAGCCGGGGGAAAAAAAACCTCCTAAAGAGGGAAAAAAGTGCCCCGGCGGTCCTAGAGTGTTCACACACATCACTACCTAAATATATCAACACATCATAAGGAAATGAACAGCTTGCTGTGACCTCATGTGGGCATTGGGTCAAAGTTTAGTATCACTCAACTAGAGTTTGATGTCATTCAGCTGGGACAACATGCCATGTTCAATACTAATTCTGCTCCTGCATTAGATGAATCTAGTTATGAGTGCATCAATGGTGAGAGATGCATCAAATTAGACATGTGGGGTTAAACCTTTAGCTTGTGCTCCACCACCTATAGTTAACTTTTTTGCTTCAACTATTTTGCTTCTGATCGTTCATCTGATTCGTTTGTGTATAGCAGCACTAAAGTTTTTGTTGGAAAGCTTCTACAAGGGTGTTTTTTCCCATATGTTCTAAGGGTCCCATAAGAATCTTAAGCACTCAATCATTGTAGAACGAGCAAAACAGCACAAGTACTGGCTAGAGGTGGCTCATGGAATTGACAATGTTGCTGCAATACTACAAGTTGACACTATAATAATTCCATCCAACCTCGATGATTGGGCTAGAGTGCAAAGAAACTATGTTGTTGGCCAAGCTCGTCCTTACTCAGAGGCTACTAGCAGCAAGAATAAGGCATGGAGGAAGGAGAATTCTCAGAAGACATGTGAGGCATGTGTTTCTCTTGCAAATGATTATGAGGTGGTTGGAGGAGATGTCTGCAGTAGGAAACTTACACCTTGCTCATTGATGGCATATGGATACCAGGGCTATGTCCACTTCCCTAGCCATCTTGGGGAAATAGTATTACCTAATTTTATCCTTGCATCTGAGTAGGGATCTAAACTTGTGTGCACATTATGGATGCTTTCTACAGACTGTGGGGTCTATGTCAAAGGTACGGTTGGTCAAGACAAAACTTTTAGACAAATCAGCTACAATTGATAGTGCTATCACCTGCTCAAAAACTAGCATGATGGAACAAATTTTATGTGCTCAAACAACAAGTGACATATGCTCAGCTCTCACTATCAGATATATATGAAGGAGAAGAGGTGGATATTAGTATCAAAACTCTTCAATGGTCCCCCATTTCCAACACCACATAAGGAGGCTGAATCTTCAATACAACTAAATACTTTTAAAGAAGTGGACAAGATGATTGGCACCAAATTTTGCAAGTGCTTGGGCATAGGGTTGGTGTAGCAATAATATCAAAGTACTCATCCTTGTTCTCAAGAGTCAGTTACTACTCTTGGCCATCTTCATGATCTTGCTAATTGAACAAAAAATTGAGAACATACTAAAGACAAAGAATCCGGGCATAGTTTGAAGCAACAAAGAAAGCAAAAAGTCAGGCGTTAGAATGGCATACCAGGGGGGAACCTTCACTAGGCGAGGGTGTTCTACTTGGAAAAACCTATGTAAGGGTATAGATGAATGGATGATTCAAGTTCCTCCAGAAAGAAGGGTACCAGTAAACAATCCACATTCTTCAGCAAGATCCAGATGGCAACAAAAGAATGGGAGTAAAACATCTCATCTGTGTTATATTTGAACATTGCACGCTTTAAAACTTGTAAGGATAGTTATGGATGGTAAAGAGGTCTCTATGGGACTGAGGACAACTCTATGAGGGGGATGGTGTCCACACTTCTTCACACCATTGATTTTGGGCAACAGTCAGCTCATTCATCCTACTTCAGGAATTATGAAGCTTTCGAATTGCTACAGCACATCAAGTTTTCTTACAATGACATTCAGGTTTCTCTTCAACACCTGAAGGAGGGCTCATCTTGGCTCGTGTGTACATGATTAGAATTTATTGATCATTTTCATAGCAGGATTGCTCCTTTGAGTAGGTTCAGAGCTCTTGAGGTGCTCATTAACATGCCTGCCTGTTTGCATGGACTTGAACTAATTAGGGGCTTCAAGACACTACTATTATTAATGACAACTGATAACTTACTGCTATATATGCTCCATTGTTTCTTGGGAAGTGCAAGTCATTTCTAGGTGCTGCCTCCAAATAGAAACTTTTTGAAAGCTATACATCTCAAGCCCAGTGCTTCCACTTTCTGAGGCGGGTTCTCTAGTTGCAGGGGTGATTGACCAAGAAGCATATAGGACTCCAACTTTACTTTGGTATTTTTACTATCATCCTAGGAACAGCTGTATATGTGCTACATCATCCTATTGGCTGTCATACAGACTACTGCCTTTTTCTGGGATGTGTTTAAAGAAAAGCATGGCTCACTCTAATGATGTCTTGATCTTGGGATGAATGTGACTAGGTTGCTTAAGAATTTCTTTGGGCAGGTTCTGCTCAATGCTCTCAACTCTCAAGTATTGGAGATGGGTGGAGACCATCAATTATCTGGCACACCATAGTTCCACTGGTGTTTTACCTAGGGATCTGATGCTTCTTCCCATGATATGATCCTTCATGAGGAACAATTGTAGACAAAATGTTCAATTACTACTCTGACTGTCCTATGCAGGGAATGATATTGTTTAAAGCACCAATAGTATGAACCTGCATGTGCATGTGTGGCCAGACATCTATGAATGTCATTTATTGTTGTTCATATCTTTCACTTCTCATGATTGAAGGTTCAAGAAGGAAAGCAGATACTTTTGAATAGTCATAAAATTGAGAAGTATGGCCATAAGTGGCAGGTCTTGCTATCCAAACTAGCCAAATGCTCCTACCAGGCCTACTAACAGAGGATGTGATTGCAGGTTGTGCTGAATACTCTCAATTGAAGGTGGTTGAAGATTGCCAATAGTCATGGACTACCACATTTGGATCATCCTACTATTGTGGCATTTCTATTAGCCACAATTTGGGTACTTACATGAGCAAGCCCCATCAGAAATCTAGAGAAGCTGATGAGTTTTTCTTTGATGACTTCTTTCTCTCATAGAAGGAGGCTCCCAGCCTCGGGGTTGGCTATCGCTTATTGGTCTATCAATCTATGTAGCACGACAATGTGGTATGTTACCTCCTCGTTCTGAATGTGTGTTCTACACGGCTTGGCTGTACACGCCGAACTCTGGGTTGTCTTCTTGAGATCAGTTCTAACTTTTCCTATGTATGCCTAGAGTATGCTACAAAAAACCTTTATGGTCCCTGGTCTCTTACCTTCTCATGATGTGTGTGAGCATTACACATTTGAATGATGTCAAACTTCATGGTTTACAAGTGATGTGATGCTTGAGGTACACAATTGAATTATTTTTGTTAGCACATTTCTTGGTGTATTGCCCATGCTAGAAAATGTTTTCTATGCTAGGTTGGAACCTAGATCTAATGCTTAGTTGCTTCCTTGTTAAGGTTTCTCCATCCTGATCATGTGTCAATTATACTAATAAATTTGGAGTGTGTGACTGTCACCACGAGATATGCAACTACCTAGATGCAAAAATCCACACTATTGTTTGAGCCTTGGTAGACACAATTGTGTAGTAGGTTGGCCTGAGATATCCAATGTAAGACATGGTTCTTGCCTCTTTGCAGATCTACTTGAAGCAGGGATTGCTCTACTAAGGTTTCAAAGATGTTATAGCCTCTTATGGGAGCTGGGTCGTTGCTTGGTCCTTCATGATTGCAATTGTTATGTATGCCCATGAAGTTTTTGGATTGTAGTTTTTAGGACTTGCTCAGCAGGAATGACAACAAATTTGACAACAAAGGCTACTCTTTTTGTTCTTTGGTTGATTGCCACAAGGGGATTGTGTCACCCAGCTCTAAAGACTAAAGATTTGTAGATTGAACGACTAATGGCTTGTAGATTGGAAGATTTTAGTGCTGCAGATTTGAAGATCATTGAAGACTTGAAGACCCAAACTTGGACCAATTCAGCTATGTATGATCCCCTTCTCTTAGTTTTGTCGAGGACGACAAAGTCTAGGGGGAGGAAAGTGTTGGATTATAAGGGTTGCTCATAATTTCTCCTATGCAAAGATACCCTTTAGTACTCATAAAAATACCCCTTTTTGTATTTAGGAGATGTGCTCATGTGAACACTCTCCTAAGCCCTTTTCAATATTTTCCTTATGCTATAGTGTGGAAGCCTCTTAAATATTCCACCTTTTGTGCACATATGTAGAAAACCCACATTAAATTCCCATGCCTCCATTTCTTTGAGATTTGGGAATATTTTGCAATATATCAAAAGATATGTTAGTTATGCATGTGTTCCCTTTTTGACTAGTCAAAAAGAGCACATGGGAAATAGAGCCAAGACTATATATAGAGGCTCATTTTTGTAAAGAAGAGAGCTTTTGGTTCGACGTGCTCTCATGTGTATATCTTTTTAATGGAAAAACTCTCTTTTCTCTTAAGGCTTTGTGCATATGTGTATTTAGTCTTAGAGTGTGAGAGAGTGAGGTGTGTGTACATGCTTGAATTTCCTATGTGTGTAAGTAGAGTGTTGCAACTTTTTTGTATTTTACATATGTGACTAGGATCCTTGACTGCCTTCTCTCCATGTTTTCAAGCATGTGGCATAGCTACGCGCGGCCGATGGTTTGAACATGTTGAAGGTTGGGGTGCATGAAAGGAGAGTCGTTCTTGAGCCTTCCTCTTGCTTCCATGCAAGGTGGTGTGGGTCTTGGATTCCCAAGGGCATACTACAATACTCTACCATCCCAATGAAGTTGCTCTGCAATAGGTGCACTAATGTCATCTACATCGCTGTTAGCAGCAGTCAGGCCATCTCAAGACAAGGGAGCCGATGTAGAGAATCAGAGCAAAGAGAAGGCCTAAGCAAGCAAATTAGTCAAAGAAGATCCGGTAAATAGGCCATGCAATTTTCAAATATAACTCCCTATTAATAGTGATTTTTATCACTATATGAACATTAAATACTGTTTTTGGTAGATTAGAATCCATTTTGTTCAAGCTTGAGGAGTATTAGAAGTATTTATGTACCAACTTTCATAATTTTTAGAGCTCATTTGAGCCTCCAAAATAGCTTAGGAACCTAATTTTTAGCTAGGCCCGTCACTAGGTCTAGAGAGGGCCACTAGCTATTCAAAAACTATAAAAGGAGCTAGAGAGCTCATTTTTGGGGAGAAAAAATTGTAGTTTGAACTAAGAAGAGATGTTGTAACTGTCTTTTGATCTTAATCAAAGCTTCCATTGTCTCACTCTTTGTTCTTACCTATGTGTGTGTGTGTATGTGTGTGCATGCTTGTGTGCTTCTCCATCACCACGTGCACATCAGTTGCTTGAGGTCTTCATACCATCCTCATGTCTTCCCGGATTGACATTAAAGGTGGTGCTACTCACTGCTAAGCTACACCAAATTTTGGCACCGTTGCCGGGGATTGAGCTTTGAGGATGAGCGTGTGATGGTAAGATGTAGAGTAGAGATGTTGGAAGAGTAGGTAAGCATTCTCTTTTACTTGTTTTTACGTTCCTCTTCACTTCTACACACCATATCCATTCATCATCATATTCGCCACCGCGACCATATACCTTCGTTTCCATTCATTTCCTCATTTTCAATTGAGAGAGAGAGCCAGAGGGAGTTTGTATGTGCACTTCTTTTCTCTATTTTTTTGAGCATTCTTGCAAGTACTAGCTTCCATTGCAGCTGTAGCAACTCTAGCAGGCGAGAAAACTATCTGTGCAGGTTCCGAAGCATTGACCTCTATCGATCGCGATTGATAGAAAGATTTGATATTTGGTAAAACAAACTGCACAACCAAAAAGTACATGATTAGCAAATTTTAGATCACTAATTATAGTCTAAAACTTCCTTAATTCTCTGTCAGTAGCAATTGACAAAGTCAATTGTGACTAACAACCATGACTGACACCTCTGTCAATCACGATCGACATCATCGATCGCAATCGACAGCCACAACCAACACCTCTGTCAATCACAATCAACACCATCGATCGTGGTCCCTCGCGATGGACACACCATTGATTGACTAAAATCATGCTAAAATTTGTGAAAAAAGCATAAATCACGATTGACATGTCGATTGCGATTGACAGCCCTCATGATTGACATCATCAATCGCAATTGACTCTGTCCATCGCGATTGACAGGCCACGATGGACAACTCTGTCCATCGCGACTGACATCCTTGTCGATCGAGATTGACAAACATTTTTGGCCAAATTTTTAGGGTTTTTTAATTTTCAAATTTTTGGCAATTTTGGGCATACATTCCAAGCAATTGGTGCATAGTGAGGCCCTCGAGAAAATTATTCAAAAGATCTTGTTTGCCTATTAGCCTGTTTTAACCCTATTTTAACCCCAAAACCTTGAACTATCATAACTTCTTCATATGCTTGTTGGAAAGCTTCTTTCGAATCAAAATTGGGGTGAAAAGTTGAGTTTACACAACAGTGAAAAGTTGAGGGATCTCTAAGGGAATTTTTATAAAAGCAAATCAAAATTGGGTCTTTGTATTACATGAATGGACATGGTTTGTTAATTCAATTAAATTGAAATCTTGAGCTAACTCTGGGACTCTTATAGGTCCATTGAGAGCATCGAAGGGCGTCTAGAGTACTAGCATACTGCAAGCTTGAGAATGGGGTACTTGAGCACCCAAGAGAAAGGGATAAGCATTGAGCAATTGAGGTTGGATCATTCTCAACTCCCTCTGTCAATTCCTAGCTTATGCTAAGTGTGAGTCGTGCTAGAAGTAAATCAAGGTGATGATAGGCATCTATAAAGTTGAAGGCTACTTAAACACTCAAGTTCAAGTAGAAATATAATATCTTAGTGATCGATAACCTTAAATGAAAGAGTTTAACATGGTACGATCAACTTAAAGTGCAAAAATTCACTCAAGTATTCCTGACGATGTGTTATTAGACAAGAGCATAAACACAATAACCTACTAAAGAAGAACCAAGGGACTGATACAAATTGATCTGCAATGAGGTTGTACTTGGGGTAGATCGGGGTTGTTCAATCAAGCATATGAACCTTAGATCACGATGACATCTAGGGAGAGATAGACAAAGCCTTAGGTCTTCAGAGGCTAGTGTCAATCACACTGCTAGGTCTTGGGCCCAACAATTGAGCAATTATCCACACTACCCTAGCTCTGAAACTAGCAAATTAGAGATGTCTTATGGTATGGAGAGACCCATAGGAAGTTCAGGTGTGGCTTACTTAGAGAAAACCAAAGGCCCTTACAAAACTCAACTTGAATACATTAGGAGCAACCGATCAGGTGCTCACATCTATGAGGACGGTCTAAGAAGATGTGTTGTAAAGATTAAAAACTCTGACCAACCCCTTGGACTAGAACATCTAGCCGTCAAGTTCAAAAATGGTGCCTACATTGACAAGGAAGGAACAATGTACGTAGTCACTAACCAGCCAGATAGAACAGATGAATTTGGTAATGTGATTCCAGAGATAGACATAGGTGACATAGAGCAAGGGAACTTAGGAAGAGAGCCCAGAAATCCCCGAGGCAAATCAATCCTAACGAGAATCATCACTCCAGAGTGGGTTCCCCAAGACATTAAGAGTACAAATCTACTCTTAAACCGAGATACCAACGAGGCTCTTTGGAGGTATAAGCCTGACCAGCGTAATGGAGTAGGAATGCTCACAATCTATGAGTTTAAAGATCCTGATAACCCAAGCAAAGTGACCTATTTAGACAATACTTCAGAGAGTATCTTTATGGTCTTAGAACATGGTAGGCATGCCTACACTTGGAAGGGTGAATTTGTTTTTCCCCAACCATGATCTAATGTCTCTTATGGTCACCAAGGAGCTGGAACATCCCAAGCTCATGGAGCTCAAAGGGACAGGAGTAGAGTCTGGAAGTAAGCTTTGTGTTGATGTATAAAACATCACAAGAAATGAATTAATGTGACACTAGAACACCTCTATGGTCACCATTAACTCATTGCCACTCCAAACTTTGAGAAATGATAGCCTAAAGTGAGAACTTTGCTTCTACAGAAATTCCTAGTCACCGAAATGACATACCTTCAGTATTTTGCTAATTTCTCCTAGCTCAAGTATTATTTCTCCATGAAACTTTATAGGCTGAAACTAGAAGAGTAGAGCTTTCCAACAAGCTATCATATGCATCAAAGGGAGCTCTAGAACTCAAGTTATGGCCCTCACAAGATGACCCTGTATGACCTTCCAAAACTGGAAATCTTGCCTGTTTTAGTATTTCTGATGTCCAAAAATAAAAAATTCGATGCCTGGCATCGAATTTCAGTCCAAGTCGATGCCGGGCATCGACTTTGAGCTTTTTTAGGCCCTTTTTCTGCACCAGAAATACTCTCTTTTACACACACATGAAGAAGACCACTTGTATGCTAGAAGTCGATGCCAGGCATCGACTTTATGCTCAAACTCGATGCCAGGCATCGAGTTGCTCCACAAACTTCATATTTTTAAAAGATTCAACAATAGTTAACACACAGAGAATGAAAAAATGACTTATCAGCCAAGATTCGATGCCAGGCATCGAATTGCTCAGAAAACTTGAATTTTTGAATTCATCACACAGTAGACAATCATGGAGATGATGGAGAGAGGCTCATACACAGAACTTTACTCAGTTCTTCTCATAACTATAAAAAACTCAGAAGTTTTACAGATGCTTTCTCACTCAGAGAAGCCCGACTATACTCAGTCATACAAAAATGAGTTCTTCTCACTTTCTCATTGTCTTCCTCCTTCTTCTTCTCTCTATTCTCTCTTTCTCTCTCACCACGTCAGTTAATACTAACTAACTTATATAGATTTTCTCATTCCCGTGATTTTTTAAAAAACTTCTAGAACTAAAGTGAACTAACTTTACAAGTATGATACACTTGTGAATTTGTCCCTTCACATAGGCATGGGGTTTTCTTTCTAAGATTTGACCTTCAAATATATGTCTAATTTGTGATTGTTTCTCCAACAGCTCCCCCTCAATCACTAATTGACATTCCCTGTTTCTTCATATCTTCTTCTTTTCTTTTACTCCTGCCATGCTTTTGAATCTGCTGGTCTTCACACCATCCAAGCTCTTTGTCATTATGTCTGCTAATTGATCTTTAGTAGAAATGTATTCCACTTCAATCTCCTTCTCCATTACCTTTTCTCTGAGAAAATGATACTGTATCTCTATGTGCTTTGTTCTTGCATGAAATACTGGATTTGCTGCAAGATAAAGTGAACTCATATTATCTCCATGTATTGTAGGTGTACCTTGATCAATGCCTAAGCTCTTGAACAATGTCTGCATCCATATGACTTCCTTAGCTGCTTCCACAAGTCCTTTGTACTCTGCTTCAGTTGATGATAATGCTACTGTATGTTGTTTCTTTGAACACCAACTTACAAGCTTATCACCAATGTATATCATGTAACCATGAGTTGATCTTCTGTCATCCTGGTTACCTGCCCAATCTGAATCACTATAGGCTCTCAACTTCAAATCTGATGTAAAAGGATAATATAATCCTTCTTTTATAGTTCCTTTGATATATCTGAGAACTCTTTGACCTGCAATCCAATGTGGGTCCTTTGGACAATGCATGAATTGTGACAAAACTCCCACTGCATAACTAAGATCAGGTCTTGTTAGTGTAGCATAAATCAAACTACCCACAAGAGATTGATACTTCCTCATATCTTTGTAGTATGCACCATCATATTTACTGAGCTTGTGATTAACTTCAAGTGGAGTTGAAGCTTCTCTGCAATTTTCCATATCAAACTTCTTCAACAAGTTCAGAAGATACCTTTCTTGTGACACATATATGCCATGATCTGTATAAGTAACTTCCATTCCAAGAAAGTATGATAACTTTCCTAGGTCACTGATCTTAAACTCTTTCTCAAGTAATCTCTTTACCTCCTTGATTCCTTCATCTGAAGTACCTGTGATTATAATGTCATCTACATAAATACAAATGTAGATTGTACCTTCCTCTGTTCTTTTGATAAGTAGACTTGAATCTGCTTTTGAACTTTGATATCCAAGATCATTGAGATACTTCACCAGTCTATAGTTCCAAGCTCTTGGAGCTTGCTTCAATCCATACAATGCTCTTCTCAACCTGCAAACACAATTTGGATACCTGGAATCTATAAACCCTTGAGGTTGTTCCATGTATACCTCATCTGATATGTATCCATTCAAGAATGCATTTTTTATATCCAATTGACTTAGGGTCCATCCTTTTGAAGCTGCAATAGCAATGATTGTCCTTATAGTTGACATCTTAGCTACAGGACTGAATGTCTCATCATAATCTATGCCATAGGTCTGGGCATAGCCTTTCACCACCAATCTAGCTTTGTATCTGGCTATACTTCCATCTGCAAGCTTCTTCACTTTATAAACCCATTTATTTCCAATTACTTTCTTACCATTTGGTTTAGGAACAAGTTCCCATGTCTTGTTCTCCTCCAGTGCATTGAACTCTTCCTTCATTGCTTCTTCCCATTGCTTTTTACCTTTAGCTTCATCATAGTTCTGAGGTTCTTCATCATCTTTGACCATATATGCATAGTTCTTCTGAGTTATGTAAGAAGTATCATAAGAATACCTTTCTGGTTGTCTCCTTGTCCTGCTTGACCTTCTTGGTTCACATTCTTCATAAGTTTCTGGATACACCTCTTCATCAAATATAGGAGCTTCTTCATTCATTCTTGTTAATCCACTTCTGGATGTACTTGCTTGCATATAGTCTTCATCTCTATTCACCTGCACAATTGATTTTCCTTTCTCACATCTTCTTACCTCTTCTTCAAATTCTTCAGCTGTATGACTTTGATCTGCATACCAACTTTTCTGTTCATCAAATGTAACATCTCTAGAAACAATAAATTGTTTGGTTAGAGGATTCCACAATCTGTAACCCATCTGCTTTTCATCATAACCAATGAACACATATTTTTCTGCCTTTGGTTCAAGTTTATGCCTAAGTTGTGATGGCACATAAGCATATGCAATTGATCCAAACACTCTACAATGATCTAGTGTTGGTTTCTTACCCCACCAAGCTTCATATGGAGTCATTCCATTCAGAGCTGCACATGGTAATCTATTCACAAGATATGTAGCTGTATTTACAGCCTCAGCCCAAAGATAATTTGGACAATTCTTCTCCTTTAGCATAGCTCTAGCAAACTCAACCAGAGTCCTGTTCCTTCTTTCTGCTACACCATTTTGTTGTGGTGTATACCTGCAAGTTATTTCTCTCTTAATACCTGCATTCCAAAGATAATCATTGAACTCTTGGGAGAAGTATTCTCCCCCTCCATCAGACCTCAGTCTCTTAAGCTTTTGACCTGTGACTCTCTCTGCATATGCATGAAAATGCTTGAAAGCTCCAAACACTTCTGATCTTTCCTTCAAAACATATAATGTTATCCATCTTGTAGCATCATCAATAAAAAGAACATAATACCTTGAGCCACTGATAGATCCTTCTTTTGTTGGTCCCCATACATCTGTATGAATGAGCTCAAGTACTCCATCATGTTTGAATCCTTTCTTTTGAAATGGTAACCTGTGTGCTTTACCCATTTGACATGCTTCACATTTATAAACCATATGTTGACTTTGCACATTTGGTAATCCTAGTACAGACTGATTAGCAACCATAGCTTTAATTCCTCTTTCATTGAAATGACCTAATCTCTTATGCCAGAGATCAAGTTCTGTAATCACTGCTTCACCATGTGTGAGCAAAGCTTGACCAATGTTCCCTTGCACTCTTAAAGTAAAGAGTCTACCTTCTTTCTTACCAGAGACAATCTGATTATATCCATTCTCTGGATCTTCCACAAATACTCCTTCATTTGTAAACCTGACTTGAAAACCTTTTTCAACTATCTGTCCCACACTAATCAAGTTTTTAGGTATTGTAGGAACATACAAAACATTGGTTAGCAAATCTGCTCCACTCTTGCATTTCACTTTTCCAATTGAATGTACACTATGTCTTGTATTATCACCAGTTTGAACTGTGTGACTAGAAATGCCTTTTTCCAAATCTGACATCAATTCTATGTTTCCTGACAAATGATTAGAACATCCAGAGTCAATGTAAAATACCTTTAGATCTTCTTTGTCTGATGTGCTGATTGAATTCATCATCAATGATGTATGACTTTCATTCTGTGTGTCATTTGCATAGTTGTAGTAGGTGGTGTTGTAGGATTGATTCTGTCCCCAACTTCTTCCTCCACCTCTACCATAGCCTCCTCTTTGACTTTGTCTACCTCTTTGAAAATTACTTTGATATCTTCCACCTCGACCTCTGCTATTGTTGTTTTGATTCTGGTTTGATCCTTGTTGGTTGTGCCAACAGTCATGAGCCAAATGATTACTCAGTCCACAGATCCAACAAGCCTTTTTGTTGTTATTTTGATTACCTCTTCCTCTTCCAAAACCTCTTGCTCTTCCTCTGCCAGTGCCTTTACCTCTTGCATAATAAGCTTGAGAATTAGACTCCTCTTCATCCTTTGCTTTACCTTTATCTCCTTTCTTCTTATTCTTCATGTACATTGCAGAACTTTGACCTTTATCTCCATCTCCCTTCAAGTCTTGCTCATATGTGAGCATCAAACCAAGCAACTGGTTCAAATCTGGAACATAATGATTTAATGAAAGTTCTGTTGATAAGACAAAAGGTTTCCACCTTTCATCCCCTCTCAAGCCTGCAAGTAGTTGAGCAATCAATCTGTGATCTTCAACATCTTCATCTATGGATCCAAGACTATCTGCTAGATCCTTCATCTTAGTGACATAATCACTAATGGTTTGACTTGGCTTCTTCTTGAATGTTGTAAACTCTGACCATAGACTTGCTTTCCGTGCTTTAGTAGTGCTTTGGAAATGATATTCCAATGCATTCCATATATCTTCTGATGATTCCAATCCTCTGATGTGTGGTAGCAAATGATCTGAGATTGTATTGTAGATGTAGGCTTTTGCACTTGCATCCTTCTTCTGCCAATGCTTTAAAGCATCAAGTTCTTCTTTCTTTGGTCGGCTTTCATCTTCAAATACTGGCTTCTCTTCTTCACCTGTTACATATACCATGAGATCCTTACTCATAAGTAAGACTTCCATTCTCATTACCCATGCGGGGTAATTATCTCTGTCCAGTTTGTCAATGGAGATATGATCTGCCATAGTTCTTTCCTTCTGCTGTAACCTGTGAGCTTAAAGGATAAAGGATAATACCTTTTGAAGTTCTTTGTGTATGAGGATACTTCGAAAGTAATCTTTTGATGCCTTGTGTCTTCAAATGCTTCACCTTTCAAACTTTAATGGAAAACTTTACAAAACTTCTCGTACCTTTGTCGTCTTCTGCTCTCGAGAATCTTTCTGCTCTGATACCACTTGTTGATGTATAAAACATCACAAGAAATGAATTAATGTGACACTAGAACACCTCTATGGTCACCATTAACTCATTGCCACTCCAAACTTTGAGAAATGATAGCCTAAAGTGAGAACTTTGCTTCTACAGAAATTCCTAGTCACCGAAATGACATACCTTCAGTATTTTGCTAATTTCTCCTAGCTCAAGTATTATTTCTCCATGAAACTTTATAGGCTGAAACTAGAAGAGTAGAGCTTTCCAACAAGCTATCATATGCATCAAAGGGAGCTCTAGAACTCAAGTTATGGCCCTCACAAGATGACCCTGTATGACCTTCCAAAACTGGAAATCTTGCCTGTTTTAGTATTTCTGATGTCCAAAAATAAAAAATTCGATGCCTGGCATCGAATTTCAGTCCAAGTCGATGCCGGGCATCGACTTTGAGCTTTTTTAGGCCCTTTTTCTGCACCAGAAATACTCTCTTTTACACACACATGAAGAAGACCACTTGTATGCTAGAAGTCGATGCCAGGCATCGACTTTATGCTCAAACTCGATGCCAGGCATCGAGTTGCTCCACAAACTTCATATTTTTAAAAGATTCAACAATAGTTAACACACAGAGAATGAAAAAATGACTTATCAGCCAAGATTCGATGCCAGGCATCGAATTGCTCAGAAAACTTGAATTTTTGAATTCATCACACAGTAGACAATCATGGAGATGATGGAGAGAGGCTCATACACAGAACTTTACTCAGTTCTTCTCATAACTATAAAAAACTCAGAAGTTTTACAGATGCTTTCTCACTCAGAGAAGCCCGACTATACTCAGTCATACAAAAATGAGTTCTTCTCACTTTCTCATTGTCTTCCTCCTTCTTCTTCTCTCTATTCTCTCTTTCTCTCTCACCACGTCAGTTAATACTAACTAACTTATATAGATTTTCTCATTCCCGTGATTTTTTAAAAAACTTCTAGAACTAAAGTGAACTAACTTTACAAGTATGATACACTTGTGAATTTGTCCCTTCACATAGGCATGGGGTTTTCTTTCTAAGATTTGACCTTCAAATATATGTCTAATTTGTGATTGTTTCTCCAACAGCTCCCCCTCAATCACTAATTGACATTCCCTGTTTCTTCATATCTTCTTCTTTTCTTTTACTCCTGCCATGCTTTTGAATCTGCTGGTCTTCACACCATCCAAGCTCTTTGTCATTATGTCTGCTAATTGATCTTTAGTAGAAATGTATTCCACTTCAATCTCCTTCTCCATTACCTTTTCTCTGAGAAAATGATACTGTATCTCTATGTGCTTTGTTCTTGCATGAAATACTGGATTTGCTGCAAGATAAAGTGAACTCATATTATCTCCATGTATTGTAGGTGTACCTTGATCAATGCCTAAGCTCTTGAACAATGTCTGCATCCATATGACTTCCTTAGCTGCTTCCACAAGTCCTTTGTACTCTGCTTCAGTTGATGATAATGCTACTGTATGTTGTTTCTTTGAACACCAACTTACAAGCTTATCACCAATGTATATCATGTAACCATGAGTTGATCTTCTGTCATCCTGGTTACCTGCCCAATCTGAATCACTATAGGCTCTCAACTTCAAATCTGATGTAAAAGGATAATATAATCCTTCTTTTATAGTTCCTTTGATATATCTGAGAACTCTTTGACCTGCAATCCAATGTGGGTCCTTTGGACAATGCATGAATTGTGACAAAACTCCCACTGCATAACTAAGATCAGGTCTTGTTAGTGTAGCATAAATCAAACTACCCACAAGAGATTGATACTTCCTCATATCTTTGTAGTATGCACCATCATATTTACTGAGCTTGTGATTAACTTCAAGTGGAGTTGAAGCTTCTCTGCAATTTTCCATATCAAACTTCTTCAACAAGTTCAGAAGATACCTTTCTTGTGACACATATATGCCATGATCTGTATAAGTAACTTCCATTCCAAGAAAGTATGATAACTTTCCTAGGTCACTGATCTTAAACTCTTTCTCAAGTAATCTCTTTACCTCCTTGATTCCTTCATCTGAAGTACCTGTGATTATAATGTCATCTACATAAATACAAATGTAGATTGTACCTTCCTCTGTTCTTTTGATAAGTAGACTTGAATCTGCTTTTGAACTTTGATATCCAAGATCATTGAGATACTTCACCAGTCTATAGTTCCAAGCTCTTGGAGCTTGCTTCAATCCATACAATGCTCTTCTCAACCTGCAAACACAATTTGGATACCTGGAATCTATAAACCCTTGAGGTTGTTCCATGTATACCTCATCTGATATGTATCCATTCAAGAATGCATTTTTTATATCCAATTGACTTAGGGTCCATCCTTTTGAAGCTGCAATAGCAATGATTGTCCTTATAGTTGACATCTTAGCTACAGGACTGAATGTCTCATCATAATCTATGCCATAGGTCTGGGCATAGCCTTTCACCACCAATCTAGCTTTGTATCTGGCTATACTTCCATCTGCAAGCTTCTTCACTTTATAAACCCATTTATTTCCAATTACTTTCTTACCATTTGGTTTAGGAACAAGTTCCCATGTCTTGTTCTCCTCCAGTGCATTGAACTCTTCCTTCATTGCTTCTTCCCATTGCTTTTTACCTTTAGCTTCATCATAGTTCTGAGGTTCTTCATCATCTTTGACCATATATGCATAGTTCTTCTGAGTTATGTAAGAAGTATCATAAGAATACCTTTCTGGTTGTCTCCTTGTCCTGCTTGACCTTCTTGGTTCACATTCTTCATAAGTTTCTGGATACACCTCTTCATCAAATATAGGAGCTTCTTCATTCATTCTTGTTAATCCACTTCTGGATGTACTTGCTTGCATATAGTCTTCATCTCTATTCACCTGCACAATTGATTTTCCTTTCTCACATCTTCTTACCTCTTCTTCAAATTCTTCAGCTGTATGACTTTGATCTGCATACCAACTTTTCTGTTCATCAAATGTAACATCTCTAGAAACAATAAATTGTTTGGTTAGAGGATTCCACAATCTGTAACCCATCTGCTTTTCATCATAACCAATGAACACATATTTTTCTGCCTTTGGTTCAAGTTTATGCCTAAGTTGTGATGGCACATAAGCATATGCAATTGATCCAAACACTCTACAATGATCTAGTGTTGGTTTCTTACCCCACCAAGCTTCATATGGAGTCATTCCATTCAGAGCTGCACATGGTAATCTATTCACAAGATATGTAGCTGTATTTACAGCCTCAGCCCAAAGATAATTTGGACAATTCTTCTCCTTTAGCATAGCTCTAGCAAACTCAACCAGAGTCCTGTTCCTTCTTTCTGCTACACCATTTTGTTGTGGTGTATACCTGCAAGTTATTTCTCTCTTAATACCTGCATTCCAAAGATAATCATTGAACTCTTGGGAGAAGTATTCTCCCCCTCCATCAGACCTCAGTCTCTTAAGCTTTTGACCTGTGACTCTCTCTGCATATGCATGAAAATGCTTGAAAGCTCCAAACACTTCTGATCTTTCCTTCAAAACATATAATGTTATCCATCTTGTAGCATCATCAATAAAAAGAACATAATACCTTGAGCCACTGATAGATCCTTCTTTTGTTGGTCCCCATACATCTGTATGAATGAGCTCAAGTACTCCATCATGTTTGAATCCTTTCTTTTGAAATGGTAACCTGTGTGCTTTACCCATTTGACATGCTTCACATTTATAAACCATATGTTGACTTTGCACATTTGGTAATCCTAGTACAGACTGATTAGCAACCATAGCTTTAATTCCTCTTTCATTGAAATGACCTAATCTCTTATGCCAGAGATCAAGTTCTGTAATCACTGCTTCACCATGTGTGAGCAAAGCTTGACCAATGTTCCCTTGCACTCTTAAAGTAAAGAGTCTACCTTCTTTCTTACCAGAGACAATCTGATTATATCCATTCTCTGGATCTTCCACAAATACTCCTTCATTTGTAAACCTGACTTGAAAACCTTTTTCAACTATCTGTCCCACACTAATCAAGTTTTTAGGTATTGTAGGAACATACAAAACATTGGTTAGCAAATCTGCTCCACTCTTGCATTTCACTTTTCCAATTGAATGTACACTATGTCTTGTATTATCACCAGTTTGAACTGTGTGACTAGAAATGCCTTTTTCCAAATCTGACATCAATTCTATGTTTCCTGACAAATGATTAGAACATCCAGAGTCAATGTAAAATACCTTTAGATCTTCTTTGTCTGATGTGCTGATTGAATTCATCATCAATGATGTATGACTTTCATTCTGTGTGTCATTTGCATAGTTGTAGTAGGTGGTGTTGTAGGATTGATTCTGTCCCCAACTTCTTCCTCCACCTCTACCATAGCCTCCTCTTTGACTTTGTCTACCTCTTTGAAAATTACTTTGATATCTTCCACCTCGACCTCTGCTATTGTTGTTTTGATTCTGGTTTGATCCTTGTTGGTTGTGCCAACAGTCATGAGCCAAATGATTACTCAGTCCACAGATCCAACAAGCCTTTTTGTTGTTATTTTGATTACCTCTTCCTCTTCCAAAACCTCTTGCTCTTCCTCTGCCAGTGCCTTTACCTCTTGCATAATAAGCTTGAGAATTAGACTCCTCTTCATCCTTTGCTTTACCTTTATCTCCTTTCTTCTTATTCTTCATGTACATTGCAGAACTTTGACCTTTATCTCCATCTCCCTTCAAGTCTTGCTCATATGTGAGCATCAAACCAAGCAACTGGTTCAAATCTGGAACATAATGATTTAATGAAAGTTCTGTTGATAAGACAAAAGGTTTCCACCTTTCATCCCCTCTCAAGCCTGCAAGTAGTTGAGCAATCAATCTGTGATCTTCAACATCTTCATCTATGGATCCAAGACTATCTGCTAGATCCTTCATCTTAGTGACATAATCACTAATGGTTTGACTTGGCTTCTTCTTGAATGTTGTAAACTCTGACCATAGACTTGCTTTCCGTGCTTTAGTAGTGCTTTGGAAATGATATTCCAATGCATTCCATATATCTTCTGATGATTCCAATCCTCTGATGTGTGGTAGCAAATGATCTGAGATTGTATTGTAGATGTAGGCTTTTGCACTTGCATCCTTCTTCTGCCAATGCTTTAAAGCATCAAGTTCTTCTTTCTTTGGTCGGCTTTCATCTTCAAATACTGGCTTCTCTTCTTCACCTGTTACATATACCATGAGATCCTTACTCATAAGTAAGACTTCCATTCTCATTACCCATGCGGGGTAATTATCTCTGTCCAGTTTGTCAATGGAGATATGATCTGCCATAGTTCTTTCCTTCTGCTGTAACCTGTGAGCTTAAAGGATAAAGGATAATACCTTTTGAAGTTCTTTGTGTATGAGGATACTTCGAAAGTAATCTTTTGATGCCTTGTGTCTTCAAATGCTTCACCTTTCAAACTTTAATGGAAAACTTTACAAAACTTCTCGTACCTTTGTCGTCTTCTGCTCTCGAGAATCTTTCTGCTCTGATACCACTTGTTGATGTATAAAACATCACAAGAAATGAATTAATGTGACACTAGAACACCTCTATGGTCACCATTAACTCATTGCCACTCCAAACTTTGAGAAATGATAGCCTAAAGTGAGAACTTTGCTTCTACAGAAATTCCTAGTCACCGAAATGACATACCTTCAGTATTTTGCTAATTTCTCCTAGCTCAAGTATTATTTCTCCATGAAACTTTATAGGCTGAAACTAGAAGAGTAGAGCTTTCCAACAAGCTATCATATGCATCAAAGGGAGCTCTAGAACTCAAGTTATGGCCCTCACAAGATGACCCTGTATGACCTTCCAAAACTGGAAATCTTGCCTGTTTTAGTATTTCTGATGTCCAAAAATAAAAAATTCGATGCCTGGCATCGAATTTCAGTCCAAGTCGATGCCGGGCATCGACTTTGAGCTTTTTTAGGCCCTTTTTCTGCACCAGAAATACTCTCTTTTACACACACATGAAGAAGACCACTTGTATGCTAGAAGTCGATGCCAGGCATCGACTTTATGCTCAAACTCGATGCCAGGCATCGAGTTGCTCCACAAACTTCATATTTTTAAAAGATTCAACAATAGTTAACACACAGAGAATGAAAAAATGACTTATCAGCCAAGATTCGATGCCAGGCATCGAATTGCTCAGAAAACTTGAATTTTTGAATTCATCACACAGTAGACAATCATGGAGATGATGGAGAGAGGCTCATACACAGAACTTTACTCAGTTCTTCTCATAACTATAAAAAACTCAGAAGTTTTACAGATGCTTTCTCACTCAGAGAAGCCCGACTATACTCAGTCATACAAAAATGAGTTCTTCTCACTTTCTCATTGTCTTCCTCCTTCTTCTTCTCTCTATTCTCTCTTTCTCTCTCACCACGTCAGTTAATACTAACTAACTTATATAGATTTTCTCATTCCCGTGATTTTTTAAAAAACTTCTAGAACTAAAGTGAACTAACTTTACAAGTATGATACACTTGTGAATTTGTCCCTTCACATAGGCATGGGGTTTTCTTTCTAAGATTTGACCTTCAAATATATGTCTAATTTGTGATTGTTTCTCCAACAGCTCCCCCTCAATCACTAATTGACATTCCCTGTTTCTTCATATCTTCTTCTTTTCTTTTACTCCTGCCATGCTTTTGAATCTGCTGGTCTTCACACCATCCAAGCTCTTTGTCATTATGTCTGCTAATTGATCTTTAGTAGAAATGTATTCCACTTCAATCTCCTTCTCCATTACCTTTTCTCTGAGAAAATGATACTGTATCTCTATGTGCTTTGTTCTTGCATGAAATACTGGATTTGCTGCAAGATAAAGTGAACTCATATTATCTCCATGTATTGTAGGTGTACCTTGATCAATGCCTAAGCTCTTGAACAATGTCTGCATCCATATGACTTCCTTAGCTGCTTCCACAAGTCCTTTGTACTCTGCTTCAGTTGATGATAATGCTACTGTATGTTGTTTCTTTGAACACCAACTTACAAGCTTATCACCAATGTATATCATGTAACCATGAGTTGATCTTCTGTCATCCTGGTTACCTGCCCAATCTGAATCACTATAGGCTCTCAACTTCAAATCTGATGTAAAAGGATAATATAATCCTTCTTTTATAGTTCCTTTGATATATCTGAGAACTCTTTGACCTGCAATCCAATGTGGGTCCTTTGGACAATGCATGAATTGTGACAAAACTCCCACTGCATAACTAAGATCAGGTCTTGTTAGTGTAGCATAAATCAAACTACCCACAAGAGATTGATACTTCCTCATATCTTTGTAGTATGCACCATCATATTTACTGAGCTTGTGATTAACTTCAAGTGGAGTTGAAGCTTCTCTGCAATTTTCCATATCAAACTTCTTCAACAAGTTCAGAAGATACCTTTCTTGTGACACATATATGCCATGATCTGTATAAGTAACTTCCATTCCAAGAAAGTATGATAACTTTCCTAGGTCACTGATCTTAAACTCTTTCTCAAGTAATCTCTTTACCTCCTTGATTCCTTCATCTGAAGTACCTGTGATTATAATGTCATCTACATAAATACAAATGTAGATTGTACCTTCCTCTGTTCTTTTGATAAGTAGACTTGAATCTGCTTTTGAACTTTGATATCCAAGATCATTGAGATACTTCACCAGTCTATAGTTCCAAGCTCTTGGAGCTTGCTTCAATCCATACAATGCTCTTCTCAACCTGCAAACACAATTTGGATACCTGGAATCTATAAACCCTTGAGGTTGTTCCATGTATACCTCATCTGATATGTATCCATTCAAGAATGCATTTTTTATATCCAATTGACTTAGGGTCCATCCTTTTGAAGCTGCAATAGCAATGATTGTCCTTATAGTTGACATCTTAGCTACAGGACTGAATGTCTCATCATAATCTATGCCATAGGTCTGGGCATAGCCTTTCACCACCAATCTAGCTTTGTATCTGGCTATACTTCCATCTGCAAGCTTCTTCACTTTATAAACCCATTTATTTCCAATTACTTTCTTACCATTTGGTTTAGGAACAAGTTCCCATGTCTTGTTCTCCTCCAGTGCATTGAACTCTTCCTTCATTGCTTCTTCCCATTGCTTTTTACCTTTAGCTTCATCATAGTTCTGAGGTTCTTCATCATCTTTGACCATATATGCATAGTTCTTCTGAGTTATGTAAGAAGTATCATAAGAATACCTTTCTGGTTGTCTCCTTGTCCTGCTTGACCTTCTTGGTTCACATTCTTCATAAGTTTCTGGATACACCTCTTCATCAAATATAGGAGCTTCTTCATTCATTCTTGTTAATCCACTTCTGGATGTACTTGCTTGCATATAGTCTTCATCTCTATTCACCTGCACAATTGATTTTCCTTTCTCACATCTTCTTACCTCTTCTTCAAATTCTTCAGCTGTATGACTTTGATCTGCATACCAACTTTTCTGTTCATCAAATGTAACATCTCTAGAAACAATAAATTGTTTGGTTAGAGGATTCCACAATCTGTAACCCATCTGCTTTTCATCATAACCAATGAACACATATTTTTCTGCCTTTGGTTCAAGTTTATGCCTAAGTTGTGATGGCACATAAGCATATGCAATTGATCCAAACACTCTACAATGATCTAGTGTTGGTTTCTTACCCCACCAAGCTTCATATGGAGTCATTCCATTCAGAGCTGCACATGGTAATCTATTCACAAGATATGTAGCTGTATTTACAGCCTCAGCCCAAAGATAATTTGGACAATTCTTCTCCTTTAGCATAGCTCTAGCAAACTCAACCAGAGTCCTGTTCCTTCTTTCTGCTACACCATTTTGTTGTGGTGTATACCTGCAAGTTATTTCTCTCTTAATACCTGCATTCCAAAGATAATCATTGAACTCTTGGGAGAAGTATTCTCCCCCTCCATCAGACCTCAGTCTCTTAAGCTTTTGACCTGTGACTCTCTCTGCATATGCATGAAAATGCTTGAAAGCTCCAAACACTTCTGATCTTTCCTTCAAAACATATAATGTTATCCATCTTGTAGCATCATCAATAAAAAGAACATAATACCTTGAGCCACTGATAGATCCTTCTTTTGTTGGTCCCCATACATCTGTATGAATGAGCTCAAGTACTCCATCATGTTTGAATCCTTTCTTTTGAAATGGTAACCTGTGTGCTTTACCCATTTGACATGCTTCACATTTATAAACCATATGTTGACTTTGCACATTTGGTAATCCTAGTACAGACTGATTAGCAACCATAGCTTTAATTCCTCTTTCATTGAAATGACCTAATCTCTTATGCCAGAGATCAAGTTCTGTAATCACTGCTTCACCATGTGTGAGCAAAGCTTGACCAATGTTCCCTTGCACTCTTAAAGTAAAGAGTCTACCTTCTTTCTTACCAGAGACAATCTGATTATATCCATTCTCTGGATCTTCCACAAATACTCCTTCATTTGTAAACCTGACTTGAAAACCTTTTTCAACTATCTGTCCCACACTAATCAAGTTTTTAGGTATTGTAGGAACATACAAAACATTGGTTAGCAAATCTGCTCCACTCTTGCATTTCACTTTTCCAATTGAATGTACACTATGTCTTGTATTATCACCAGTTTGAACTGTGTGACTAGAAATGCCTTTTTCCAAATCTGACATCAATTCTATGTTTCCTGACAAATGATTAGAACATCCAGAGTCAATGTAAAATACCTTTAGATCTTCTTTGTCTGATGTGCTGATTGAATTCATCATCAATGATGTATGACTTTCATTCTGTGTGTCATTTGCATAGTTGTAGTAGGTGGTGTTGTAGGATTGATTCTGTCCCCAACTTCTTCCTCCACCTCTACCATAGCCTCCTCTTTGACTTTGTCTACCTCTTTGAAAATTACTTTGATATCTTCCACCTCGACCTCTGCTATTGTTGTTTTGATTCTGGTTTGATCCTTGTTGGTTGTGCCAACAGTCATGAGCCAAATGATTACTCAGTCCACAGATCCAACAAGCCTTTTTGTTGTTATTTTGATTACCTCTTCCTCTTCCAAAACCTCTTGCTCTTCCTCTGCCAGTGCCTTTACCTCTTGCATAATAAGCTTGAGAATTAGACTCCTCTTCATCCTTTGCTTTACCTTTATCTCCTTTCTTCTTATTCTTCATGTACATTGCAGAACTTTGACCTTTATCTCCATCTCCCTTCAAGTCTTGCTCATATGTGAGCATCAAACCAAGCAACTGGTTCAAATCTGGAACATAATGATTTAATGAAAGTTCTGTTGATAAGACAAAAGGTTTCCACCTTTCATCCCCTCTCAAGCCTGCAAGTAGTTGAGCAATCAATCTGTGATCTTCAACATCTTCATCTATGGATCCAAGACTATCTGCTAGATCCTTCATCTTAGTGACATAATCACTAATGGTTTGACTTGGCTTCTTCTTGAATGTTGTAAACTCTGACCATAGACTTGCTTTCCGTGCTTTAGTAGTGCTTTGGAAATGATATTCCAATGCATTCCATATATCTTCTGATGATTCCAATCCTCTGATGTGTGGTAGCAAATGATCTGAGATTGTATTGTAGATGTAGGCTTTTGCACTTGCATCCTTCTTCTGCCAATGCTTTAAAGCATCAAGTTCTTCTTTCTTTGGTCGGCTTTCATCTTCAAATACTGGCTTCTCTTCTTCACCTGTTACATATACCATGAGATCCTTACTCATAAGTAAGACTTCCATTCTCATTACCCATGCGGGGTAATTATCTCTGTCCAGTTTGTCAATGGAGATATGATCTGCCATAGTTCTTTCCTTCTGCTGTAACCTGTGAGCTTAAAGGATAAAGGATAATACCTTTTGAAGTTCTTTGTGTATGAGGATACTTCGAAAGTAATCTTTTGATGCCTTGTGTCTTCAAATGCTTCACCTTTCAAACTTTAATGGAAAACTTTACAAAACTTCTCGTACCTTTGTCGTCTTCTGCTCTCGAGAATCTTTCTGCTCTGATACCACTTGTTGATGTATAAAACATCACAAGAAATGAATTAATGTGACACTAGAACACCTCTATGGTCACCATTAACTCATTGCCACTCCAAACTTTGAGAAATGATAGCCTAAAGTGAGAACTTTGCTTCTACAGAAATTCCTAGTCACCGAAATGACATACCTTCAGTATTTTGCTAATTTCTCCTAGCTCAAGTATTATTTCTCCATGAAACTTTATAGGCTGAAACTAGAAGAGTAGAGCTTTCCAACAAGCTATCATATGCATCAAAGGGAGCTCTAGAACTCAAGTTATGGCCCTCACAAGATGACCCTGTATGACCTTCCAAAACTGGAAATCTTGCCTGTTTTAGTATTTCTGATGTCCAAAAATAAAAAATTCGATGCCTGGCATCGAATTTCAGTCCAAGTCGATGCCGGGCATCGACTTTGAGCTTTTTTAGGCCCTTTTTCTGCACCAGAAATACTCTCTTTTACACACACATGAAGAAGACCACTTGTATGCTAGAAGTCGATGCCAGGCATCGACTTTATGCTCAAACTCGATGCCAGGCATCGAGTTGCTCCACAAACTTCATATTTTTAAAAGATTCAACAATAGTTAACACACAGAGAATGAAAAAATGACTTATCAGCCAAGATTCGATGCCAGGCATCGAATTGCTCAGAAAACTTGAATTTTTGAATTCATCACACAGTAGACAATCATGGAGATGATGGAGAGAGGCTCATACACAGAACTTTACTCAGTTCTTCTCATAACTATAAAAAACTCAGAAGTTTTACAGATGCTTTCTCACTCAGAGAAGCCCGACTATACTCAGTCATACAAAAATGAGTTCTTCTCACTTTCTCATTGTCTTCCTCCTTCTTCTTCTCTCTATTCTCTCTTTCTCTCTCACCACGTCAGTTAATACTAACTAACTTATATAGATTTTCTCATTCCCGTGATTTTTTAAAAAACTTCTAGAACTAAAGTGAACTAACTTTACAAGTATGATACACTTGTGAATTTGTCCCTTCACATAGGCATGGGGTTTTCTTTCTAAGATTTGACCTTCAAATATATGTCTAATTTGTGATTGTTTCTCCAACACTTTGCTAACCCACTAGGACGAGAAAGAATGAGAATGGAGGTTGATAGAATGGAAAATGAGAAACATAGAGACCCAAGTAATCATAGAAATATAGATGAATTCCCTCTGCCAAGGCCTAGAGAACACATTAGGACCTTGAGGCCTACACAATTGGTTAAGTCCATGAAGAGTTGCTTCGATGGCATAGGAGACCCCTATGATCATGTGGCAGAATTTCAGCAAGTCTTGCGAGCTGAGCAAGTTGATGACCTGTTCACAGAGTACAATGCTTTTGGCCTAACCCTTAAGAACATGGCCCTTACGTGGTTTCAACCACTACAATAGAGGCAATTTAGAAACATAGACCAATCGCTAGAAGCCTTCATCATGTAATTCTCAAAGAGTGGCATAAGGCACAACACTTCCTCATTGATTCATAGTTTTAAACAAACACCTCAGGAGATAATGAGACTTGTAGGAAGAAGATTTCGGCAATAGCTAGAGAGATGCCTTGTGCCCGAGTCATCCACACCATCCAAACAAGTGGCTTTATTCTTAGATGGATTGCTAAGTACCAAATTGAGGTCTTATGTGTACTTGAAGGACCCTAGAACCATAGAAGAGTGTGTACTCATGTGCATCGACATTCAGGATAACATAGGGGAGGAATTAGAGCTTTCAAAAATCTAAAAAGATTCAGATAGCTCTACTAGCCTCAATTCAAATCAATCCACATCTATTGAGGAACTTGCAGAGAAGGTAGCTCAGAAGTATCTTGTTACGGAACACCCTGAAAGCATCAACGAACAAGGGGAAGAAGGTAATGCTCACAACTTTAATGAAGAGGGACATGAAGAGCAGGTGACCACCCCTAGAGGGAGATCCACAGTTTTTAGGGTTTGGAGAGGAGACCTAGTTCCCCAAGATGATTCCCTAATGGATGTCTATTTGATCAATGGGATGGAACATCTCCTCAGAGCCCATTCTTCATTATGGGAAGTGGCCACTAACCCAGTTACTATCTATGAGTTACAAGATCCTGAACTCCCCACCATTATCACATATTTGGACAAAAACCAGAGGAGATACTGGCCTCTAACGGAGTTAGAAAGAGCAGGGTTGAAATACCAGAACATCCCAGTGTTCCCTCCTAGGGAGCAAGCTACTACTTCACAGAACCACCAAGGAACTTATCAAGATAATTCATATTAGCATTCTGGACAGACACAACAAACGCATATACTAGTCAGACCCCATGTGCAGTTTGCTATGCCAGCTAATAATCCTAACTATCGGCCTCAACCACTTGTTGAACCAAGGAATAGAATCCCTATCCCAGATAGATGACCTGTAGTAAGAGGACCTGGCATACCGATAGGAAGACTAGTTTTCACTGTGATGCCTAGACCACCTAAAACAAGAAGAAGATTAAGACCTATTCAAGATGCCAAATGCATGAGAAACCACTATGATGGCTCTAGCGAACCTTAGAATCATATAGCCGAATTCAAGCAAGTGATCAGAGCCGAACAAGTGGAAGATTTCTTGATTCAATATGAATCCTTTGGTCTAACTCTGACAGATACAGCTTTAGCTTGGTTCCAGCCATTAGACCCTAATAATTTTCAAAACATGGAACAAGTCTATCAAGAATTAATTGAAGAATTCACCAAATCTGGGATTAAAAACAACTCTTCCTCATTGATCCATAGTTTTAAGCAAGCTCCTACGAAATCAGTAAGGTTGGCAACAAGAAGATTCAGGCAGTATGTGGATAGATGCCCAGTTGAAGAGAGACCCACTCAAAACAAAATGGTGTCATTATTTTTGGAGGGATTAGTGAATGGATCATTAAGATCTCTGGTATATGTGAAAAGAGTTCAAACTTTGCAAGAATGTATGAAAGAATGTACTGACCTAGAGGATAATCTAGCAGAAGACTTGAAAATACCTCAAGGTAGTGTGAAAAGTGAAGATTCCGCCAGTAGCACGTCAAATTCCAAGAACAATGTAGAGGAAATAGCTGACTTAGCAACAAAGAAATTTAATGTTCAAGGGCCAAGGAACTACCCCAACAACCCAATGAGAGTACCCATGCTTAGAAGGTGTGTGCAATGTGGAGGTGATCATCCTTCTCATTTGAGCACTAGAGGAGTAGTCCCACCACCTGCTTATGCTTACAATAGACCACCCGTCCCGAGCCCTCTACAATATTGTAGCATAGAGCAAAGATACACAAATCATAGCACATAAGATTGTCCTTACAATCGGCAGTCAAGACCAGCAAGGGCTAGGAAAAATTAGTTGTGGATTGAATTCACAACACTAAGGAAGCAACCTAAGCAAGCTGTTTCAGAATTTGTGACCAAGATCAAAGATGTTGCAGATCAGTTAGCAAGCATAGGAGAAGAGATTGAAGAGGAACAAATTGTAAGGCAGGTAATCAATGGGATCAAGGCTGATGAAAAGTAGGAAAGCTTCACCACTGCAATGGATCTCTAAATGGACATGCACACTCTAGATCTTACAACTCTCATGGGTCAACTATTCACACATGAAGCAAAGCTTACCAAGAGTGGAGATACTACCAGAGGTAACAACTCTTCTGACTTATACACTGATAAGAAATGTAAGGATAAAGGCAAGAGTAAGAAGGTGGAAGATGAATGCTCTACCTCCCAAGCCAACTATGCAGGGAGAGGTAGATCTTCAAGAGGTAGGGGCAGAGGAGGTAAGCAAGGTAGGGGGAGACCCTATAACACATCACCATGTAACATTTGTGGTTTTTCAAACCACACCACAGATGAGTGTTACAGGAATTACAAAAATCAGAGAGGAAGAGGCTACCAAAGAGGTGGATACTCTCAGCCTAGAGGAAGGTTCAACCATCACCAAGGCCACAACAACAATTATAACAACAACTACAACAACAATTACAATGGCAACTACCAAGGAGGATTCAGAAACAGAAAGGACTACAACAACTACACAGAGGAGCAGGATGACTCTCTCTTGATCATGAACATGACTTCAAAGTCAGGTACAAATGATGATCACTTATTTTATATTTATTCAGGGTGTTCAAATCATGTGGCTGGTAATGTGGCACTACTCTCTGATCTTGAGGAACCAAAAGGTAAACACCAAGTCCAAACAGGTGATGATACAAAGCATTCTGTAGTTAAAGTTGGAAATGTGAAAACTTGTGATGGTAATCAGAATTTGTTGAGCAGAGTACTTTATGTACCTACAATTACAAAGAACTTAATGAGTGTTGGTCAGATTGTAGAGAAAGGGTTGCAGGTCAGATTCAATCAGTATGGAGCATTTGTGGAGGACCCAATACATGGATTCAAAAGGATAGCTAAAGGAGAAAAATCAGGTAGACTTTTCACTTTTGAGTTGGAAGATAGAAAGAACATTGCATTATACAGTTATAAAGATCAGACACTTTCAGAGCTTGAGATTTGGCACAAGAGATTAGGGCACATAGGAGAAAGGACCTTGAAGCAAATGTGCAGGGACCAATGTGTGCTTGGGATACCTAATGTATCCAAACAACATATGATTTACAAGTGTGGTGCTTGTCAATTTGGTAAGTCTCACAGGTTACCCTTCTCCAAGAAAGGATATATGCATGAAGACTATCTAGAGCTTGTACACACAGATGTATGGGGACCTAGCAAAGACCCCTCAGTTTCAAGTTCAAGGTACTATGTGTCTTTTATTGATGACTATAGCAGATGGACTGTATTATACTTTATGAAGCACAAGGATGAGGTATTTAATTGTTTTAAGAAATATCTTGCATTAGTTGAAAATCAGACATGAAGGAATTTGAAGAGGCTAAGGTCAGATGGAGGAGGTGAGTACTTCTCCAATGAACTTGAGGACTTCTTGCAGGATAGAGGCATCAAAAGGGAAATAACCACAAGGTACTATCCTGAACAGAATGGGGTAGCTGAAAGAAGAAATAGGTTAATTGTTGAGACAGCTAGATCTATGCTTAATGAGAAGAAATTACCTAACTATCTATGGGCAGAGAGTGTTTCTACTGCCACCTATCTCATAAACAGGTTACCATCAAAGTCACTTGATGGTATGACACCTTATGAAGCTTGGCATGGTAAGAGACCATCATTAGATCATTGCAAAATTTTTGGGTGTGTAGCATATGTACACATTCCTTCACAGGTAAGAGGAAAGCTAGATCCAAAGGCTGAAAAATGTATTTTCATTGGATATGATTTAAATAAAAAAGGTTACAGGTTTTATAACCCTACCAATAAGGGATTTATGGTAAGCAGAGATGTGATTTTTGATGAGAATGATTCTTGGTATGAGAATGAATGCAGGAAGGTCAAATTACCCTATGATTTGGAAGAGGAATTTCCAAAACTTACAAAGGAGGAACCAACTCAGAAAGAAGACTCAAGTTTAGATGATGAAGATACAATCAATCTTGAAGAGTTCAAGGCATGGAAGTCCAAAGGCAAAATGAAGATGAAGAAGCTTGAAGACATACCTGAATCTTCAGCTCAACCCTTTAGGAGATCACAAAGGGAAAGTAAAAAACCTATCAGATATGGGTATGATACATCTCTTGTTACTAAACATTCAGTTTATCTTGCCAAGGATTTGCTAAATGAAGAACCAGGATCATATGAAGAAGCAATCACAAAATCAGAATGGAAAGAAGCTATGGATGAGGAGATTGAAGCACTCAAGGAGAGTGATACATGGGAGCTAGTACCCAGGAAGGACTCCATGAAGGTGATAGGATCCAGATGGATCTATAAGTTGAAAAGAAATTCTGATGGCACAATTAATAGGTACAAGGCCAGGTTAGTAGCCAAAGGTTTTGCAAAAACCCAAGGCATTGACTATGAAGAAACATTTTCTCCTGTGGCCAAGATGCCAACAATCAGAGTGTTGGTGAGTGTGGTTGCATCAAAGAATTGGAACATGTACCAATTGGATGTCAAGAATGCTTTCTTGACCTGACAATCAACAGTCACAGGCAAGGAACCTAGAAGCATCCACTGCACCCGTACACATTATTCAATTGAATGATCAGTCCAAAATCAGCATAAAGGAAGCTTCCATCACAAATAAAGATGCAGTGCCACCTGTCAAAGAAGAAATACAAACACGCATGGACAAAGAAGAAAGTTTCCCATCAAATAAGGAACAAATTGTGATTGAAGTACCTGACAATACACCACAGGGTAAGATTGACCACAACGAGGCTGAGCCACGGATACAACTCCATATTCGGCAGCCCCATGATACTACGCTACATGTGGTGCAAGGAAAAGATGTTACCACGGGTGAAGAACCTAGCATCCCTTCCACCTGGCTGAATGTTGACGTCACTCAATTGAAACCTGTTGTTAAGCAGATGATACAAACGGCCATGGATACGCAACAACAAATGATGGAAACGGATGTAGATTACGACAAGGCCATGCGGGAAAAGAATCAATTTCAAGTAATGAGTGAGCAATTGTCCGCACAGATCATCCAAGCCCAACAAGAGGTTTCAGCCAAGGAAACAAAGATAATCGCAGTCAAAGAACAATGTAATACATTGATGAAACAGCATCATCAGCTCCAGACACAACTGAGAGATTTACAAAGACAACATGAAGCTAGTGAAGCAGACAAAGAGAGGATGAAAGCTCGAAGCAATCTGCTCGAAACACAACTAAAAGTATATATGGAGGAAAATGATAACTTACGGAGCAGAAATAAAGAACTAATGAAGGCATTATTGTATGACCAACCTATCGAAAAACAAGAGACTTCAGATACTGACCAGAAGGAACTAAGAGATCAGATTGAGAAATACGCAGATCTGCTGAAACAAGAGCAAGCCCGAACAGGAGAATGGGAATGTAGGTACATTAACAAAACCAATGAGCTCAAGAAACAGCTAAACACTGCCAATGGAAAACTTGTAGTGAGTTACAACGAAAATATGGATCAGGTAGCAGAGATTGGTAATGAGTTACTTGCTACAAAAGAGGCACTTCGGGGAGCTCTTCAAGAAGTTAAGGAAAAGACTAACCACCTTGCCCAATTAGAAACTAAAACAGAACCAAAAGTATCCATCGGGACACCAGTAGAGCCAAGACAAGAGGATCCTACTGACGAGGTAGAGGTACGTCCTGTATCTCCCACGATTTATAATTCTCCAATAAAAGAGCAGATGGCGGAACCATGTGATGATCATCCCATGCCATATACTGCAGAAATAGGTCAGAAGGAACGAGCACTATTGGTGTCCCGATTGACAAAAAATTTTGAAAATGAAGTGGTCAAAATTATGAAAGAGGCCAAGATAAAAGGAAAAGATCTGGATGCGATCATGAAGCCTTTCAACATTCCTTATGGACTATTGAAAGAGAAAACAAGGCAATACATAAAGAAGATCACACGGAAGGAACCAGATGAGCAGCTGTACTTCAAAGATAATACATTCAATTATACTCAAGAGGAATTAAGCTTCTTCGCTGATCACAGACAGCAACCACATGACGGTGTGAAAGCAGAATAGTGGAAGCAACTTATGATACGTGAAGCTAATCTACTAAATGAGACAGAGCAAAAAGTTTACAGAACATACTCCCGCAAACTTCCAAAGCCTATCAGGGATGACAGAGTTCAGGAGGGGGGTAGTGTTGAGGGAGAATCTAGCAAAAAGAAGAAAAGAAGAAGACAAAGAAAGAAGCTTCAATAAAAAGATTATATCTGAAGATATTTTCTCTGCAAGAAGCCCCGCAGGGGTGCAACACCCATCTCTGCACAGAGCCCCGTAGTCCGGTGGTTCCAGAACCCCAAGAAGGTGCTTCAACCTCTTGATCTTCGGAAGGTCCAAATCGAAGGCTGAAGAACCACACCTTCATACCTTCCATTGGTGGCGTGCGTGGCAGCCCGACTTAACATAGCAACCTAGATTTAAAGAGGTTATTGGTGAGCTAGACTACAAATCTCAGGTAGTCCATCTCCACGGGTTGCGAGCGATGAAAAGAAACGAACAGGCAAAATGAATGCATCAGGCCCAGAGGATGTAAAAGAAGAATCAAGAACAGGGCCATTAAAACGTAATGCCAGTCTGACAAGTAGGCAAAACTGACCAAGGGATGCATGCGGAAAACAAGCGACAGACAAGAAGTAAAGCTTTTCAAGGGGCGACAGAGACAAAGAGGCGGAGAGTGTTGCAGAGCTAAAGAACACAAGGCAGAGAAAAATACGAGCCCCAAAATTTTTCTGATTTGGACACTTTATTTTTGTATCATAGCCATTTTGTAACATATTTTTCGATGTAAATGCACTAGAGGAGTCCTCTAGATGCATACCCATGGAGATTAGTAGCTTACCCATGTAAATTAGTAAGAAATTAACCTTTTAGTGAATAAAGTGCCGGTCTCTTGTATGAAAGGACCATTTTTAGGGCACATAAAAATAAGTCAATTTGTGACTCTTTGTAAAGACTTTTTGCCATTGTGAGAATCAAGAGCACAGAATTTCGAATTTGTGTCTTCTCCTCTCTGTATCTTCTTCTTTGTGAACTTGTGTGCATGTGTGTTGCTTGAAAAGAGTGTTAGGAAGTGTTGTTTATCTATGAAAGTGCTTGTTTGTTGTTGTTAGCGTGTGTGTGAAGTGTAGGAAGTGTTGAAGTGTAGGAAGGTCATTCCCACAACTCAGTATTTTGCTCATAACTTGAAGTAGGAGTGTCAAATTTGAGTGAAAAGACCACCATTGGATGTGTCTTCTCGAGAGGTGGTTCGAAATGAACCCAGGTATTCACTATATTCAGAGTTTGGAGCTGAGAGAAAAGCTCGATTTACTGTTGGCTGCTGCTCCAAGTATCATGGCATCTCCACAGATTCTTGACACTTGTTTGGAATAGATTTGGACTTGTTTGCACTCTTTGGGAAGCTCATTTGCATTGATCATCATTTGAATGCATGTCTTCATACACTCGGCTAGGTTTTGATACTCCTCGGATTGATAAATAAAGCATGAATCCCCATTATATGCACTTGAGGGGGATCGAGGTATAGTCTCTTTCTCCACAAGCTCCTAGGTTGGTACTTAGGTACACAGGCCTCAAACCCAAAACTATGTGGTAAAGCCTGACTCTTGACCATACACCTCACCATCTCCACTAGTGAATTGTTCTTCCATTCAGCAACTCCATTCTATTGAGGTGTATACGGCATTGTACATTGCACACGGTACTACGCACAGAGGTTATAGAATACATAGAAAAAAACATAATACAGGGAGCACGAACACAGACTTCTTAGGTGTTACAAATGCTGTCAAACTTAACAGTTTGTGACTAACTAGGCCACTATATGTTTTATCAAAGAACATAATCAAAGAAGTGTTCGGTGGCCATTTGGCCTTTCACATGGACACTAACAGTAACAAATCCACCATACATGGGTCATAGGGGCATACTGTAGAAGGGGAATCAAGCAAGAAGAGAAGAAGAAGAAGATCAAAGTCAAAAACTGCTCAATAAAGAATGAAGATCATAAAGTGAAAGAACCACCCTCTATCCAAAGCCCCACAGGGGCACGCATCACGCAACAATGTGAAACATCCAGGTCTTGAGGAATGGAATTAAAGAACAATCAGAACTAGGACATTTCATGGGAAGGACGGACCAGGGCCAAGAACTATCTATGAAGAAGTGCAAGACAATATTTGGCAGGTAATAATCCTTCCGCTGATAGCATGCGTGGGCAACCAAGTAAACAGGCTCAGAGCAATACAACAGGTCAGATGTGTGAAGACAAAGACAAATCAGAAGACCAAAAGCTAGAAAGAGGCAGAGGCTGAAAAGTTGAAGAGAGTTGTTACGAACATTTGTTTTATGTAGGGTACAAGTTTTAAATTATGTAAATACCTTTGGGAAGTCTTCAAATACTTCAAGAAGGCTCATATTATTCATAAAATGTAGCAAAAATACCACGTGAGTTCTAGAACATGGTGAGTCAAATTAGTGAGTCACAAGGGAGCTGCAGTGGTGTCCTAGTGGAAGGTCGATGTGGCTAGTTCTCAAGTTCCATCAATACTTTGCTTATTTTAGCACTTGAGTCATGTAATACCTCCACCCAAGTGTCTACCACAAATTTAGATGTATTAGGAACGTTTTAGATTAGTTTTCCATGCTATAAAAAGAGGAGAAAAGTCGTGATCTTGTGGGATGTCCAAGAGAGTCATATGTGTATCTCTATGCTGCTGTAGTTTTGTATGCAGAGATTGCAGAGCTTGTATCTCCCTCATTATATATCCAAATTACATGTTTCATAGCTCATTTGAAAGCTCTTACTGTCTACTTTTTTCCTGTAAATTTTCATAATCATTGGATTTGTGAGCTGAGAGCAGTACTCTCTGCAAGTAGTGTGTGTTCTCTGGTTTTACCCCCTACTGAAGGTCTCCATTAAACCTCAAACTTGCAGAGGTCATATCTCCTTGTGTATATATCCAAATCATGTGTTCTTTGGCTTGTTAGAAATCTCTCAAAGTCTACATGTATTCTGGAAAGTTTAAGATTCATTGGAGTTGTGAGTTAAGAGCAGTAGTCTCTGCAAGTGATGTGTGTCCTCGGGTTCATCTTTGTTTCAAGGTCTCCATTAAAGCTACATATTGCAGAGGTCATAGCTCATTGTGTATTTATCCATTTGAGGTGTTCTATATCTTGTTGAAAAGCTCTTAGAGTTTAGTTTATGTGTGTGAAACAGTTTTGGAAAATTCTAAGTGAGTAAAGAGCAGTTTGCTCTGCAAGAAAACTGGTCTGCGCATACAAGTTTGTGAAAAAGTCAACTAGGTCCTGTTGGGTTTCACCTACTTCTAGCTGTACTTTGGAGATCAATAAACTCCAACATTGGTATCAGAGCAAGTACTTGGAGGCTTGGAGAAGGTTATCATACCTTGATGAAGAATTTGAAGCTATCAAAGAAGCAGTTCATCATCAACACTACAGAAAGGTAGAAGAAGATCGCAAGGAGGCATCTCAAGCAACATCCAAGCAAAGAAAGGTGCACATACCTCATTTACAAGGTAAATATTATATTTCTTCTCATCGCACACATTGGAAAGAAGGCTTAAAGGAGGAAGCTTAGCATTTGTATTATGGGAGACCAACATGCACAAATAGAGAAGCTTGATAAGACCAATTATCAAGCATGGAAGTTTAGAATCACACCATACTTGCAAGGTAGAGGCTTGTATGGTTTGATTGACGGCACAGATATCAAACCCACATTACCAGAGGACCCAAATCAGCAACAATTGAGGGAGTTTAGACTTTGGAATGAGAGAGACAAAAGGGTTATATTCATTTTATCACAAAATATTCAAGATTCAATGGTAGGACACATACAAGATCTAGACACAAGTAGAGATGTTTGGCTTGCATTGGAAAGGTTGTATGCTACAGGTACAAGAGCAAGGAAGATTCAACTCAAAAATGAGTTGAATGACATAAAGAAAGATACAAGGACATCGGTCAATGATTACATATTGAAAGTTAAAGAGATAGCAGATCAACTAGGATCAATTCAAGCTCATGTGGAGGACGACGACTTGGTCGCACATACTCTCAACGGACTCAAAGATGATGAGAGATGGAAACCCTTCATTACTTTAGTTTATGTCAGAGGAGAATTACCAGATTTTGATCAACTTATTGCCCTCATGGTCACGGAGGAGATGAATCTAAATGGTTCTACTTCAAATCAAAAAGGATCTCAAGGACAAGCTCTTTATGTAGGATCATCAAGAGGTGGAAACAGAGGTAGAAGAGGTTCAAATAGAGGTCGAGGAAGAAGGAGCGATGATCAAGGGACTTCAAGTGGCTTCTTCAACACAAGAGGAAGAGGAAGATCAAGTGCTAGAGGTACGAGAGGCTACTACAACTACAATCAAAGACAAAGGAGTGAAGATAAGAACAATTGCTATATATGTGGAAGGTATGGAAACTATGCCAAAGATTGTTATCAAAATGAAAATAATCAAGGTGGTAATCTAAGAGGAGGCTATTCAAGAAGAGGTAAACAACAAGGAAATTAAGCAATTGAAGGTAAAAGTGATGATTATGATTCTCTTCTTATGATGAATGTTGAAACTAAGATGAATTGCAATAGCGATGTATGGTATGTAGATAGTGGTTGTTCTAATCACGTGTCTCATGATGCTTCATGGTTTTCAAATATGCATAATCCATCATGTAAAGGTCATGTTGAAACAAGAGATGATACAACACATAAGATTATGCAGGTTGGAGATGTTGTTATGCAGGATAAGAGCAAGACAAATTGCTTAAAGGATGTACTTTATGTGCCAACGATCACTAAGAATTTGATGTCGGTTGGTCAAATGGTAGAAAAAGGTTTGCAAATAAGATTTAATCATGCAGGTTGCTTCATTGAGGATCCAAAGCAAAGGAGGTTAATTGCTAGAGGTCAAAAACAAAGTAGATTGTTTACATTCAAGGTAAACCCAAATCATACAAACTATTTCTCTTATGGTATGCATCGAATAGCAGAGCTTGATCTATGGCACAAAAGGATTGGACACATGAATGTACATAGGTTAAAGGATCTATCAAAGAAGAGGATTGTTGAAGGATTACCTGATCTTACTAAGCAACATATGGTGCATCTTTGTGAAGTATGTCAAATGGGTAAGCAGAATAGACAACCTTTCAAGCATTCAAGCTATGTAAGTGATGGTTTGCTAGATCTCATACACACAGATGTGTGGGGACTACTAAAGAGGCATCCTTGGTTGGTAATAAGTACTATGTATCATTCATTGATGATCATAGTAGAATGACATTTGTGTATTTCATTAAACATAAGAGTGAGGTCTTTGATTGTTTCAAGAAGTTCAAATCATATGTTGAAAAGCAAACAGGAAGGTATATTAAGAAGCTAAGATCTGATGGAGGGGGAGAGTATTTCTCTCAAGCTTTTACTGATTTTTTGTATGATGAAGGTATCAAAAGAGAAGTTACATGCACGTATACTCCACAACAAAATGGAGTTGCAGAAAGAAGAAATAGAATCATAGCAGAAGCATCTAGAAGCATGCTTAATGATATGTGTTTGCCTAATTATTTTTGGGTTGAAGCTGTTAGCACAATTGTTTACATTATGAATAGAGTTCCGACTGCTGGAGTTCATCATTTGACACCATATGAGGTATGGCATGGAAGGAAACCAAGTGTAAGTCATTTGAAAGTATTTGGTTGTGTATGTTATGTACATGTACCTAGTGAGGTGAGATCTAAACTTGATGCGAAAACAGAAAAATGTATATTTATTGGTTATGCAGATACTCAAAGAGGATATAGATGCTATAATCCTCATACCAATAAGGTTGTTGTGTCAAGAGATGTAAACTTTGATGAATCACTTTCATGGTATGCAGATAAGAATTGTTTGCAGGTCATGGATGAAAATGAAGAAGGTGTGGTTGAAGAAGATGAATGCATAGTTCAGCCATCAGGAAGTTTAAATGATGAAAGGAGTGGTTTGGATGAAGAAAGAGGATCACCTTTCAATGGAAGATTAAGGCAAGAGTCACCTCCAAGTGTTAAAAGTAAAGGTAAACTCAAACTTGTTGAAGTTAATGATGAAGGAGAGGAAATTAGTGATGTATGTGAGTATGGAGAATCATCAATGGTTCCTAATAAGAAAGGAAGAGCATCTACATTGGAGGTAAGAAGAACTTCAAGATTGAGTAAGCAACCTCAAAGGTATACTTATGAATCTTTCATGAATACTCATTATGCTTTTATGACAAAAGTTGAGCAGGAAAATGAACCCACATGTTATGATGAGGCAAAAGGAGATCAAAAGTGGGAGAAAGCAATGAGAGAAGAAATGGAAGCACTACAGGATAACAAGACTTGGAATTTAGTTCCAAAGGCACCAAAGCAAAAGGTAATTGGATGCAAATGGGTTTTTAAGATTAAAAGAAATAGTGATGGTAGTGTGTCAAGATATAAGGCTAGACTTGTAGCAAAAGGATATAATCAAACTCAAGGAGTGGACTATGAGGAAACATTTAGTCCAGTAGCAAACATGGCAACGGTAGGAACTTCGTTGGCTTTAGCTGCAAGTAAAAGATGGAATATATATCAACTCGATATAAAGAATGCCTTTCTTAATGGTTATGTGGATGCAAAATGTCCTAATCATGTATGCAGGTTAAAGAAGGCATTGTATGGTCTTAAGCAGGCACCAAGAGCATGGAATGCAAGGTTGGTAAAGGCCTTAAACAATGAAGTACAAGTTTCTTTTGTGGGAACAAAGGATCAAGTTGCAGATATCTTCACCAAATCTTTGGATGGACCAAAGCTTCAAAGATTCAACTATATTCTTGGCATGAAGGAAATACCCTTTGAAACTTGAGGGGGAGAATGTTGCGAACATTTGTTTTATGTAGGGTACAAGTTTCAAATTATGTAAATACCTTTGGGAAGTCTTCAAATACTTCAAGAAGGCTCATATTATTCATAAAATGTAGCAAAAATACCACGTGAGTTCTAGAACATGGTGAGTCAAATTAGTGAGTCACAAGGGAGCTGCAGTGGTGCCCTAGTGGAAGGTCGATGTGGCTAGTTCTCAAAGTCCATCAATACTTTGCTTATTTGAGCACTTGAGTCATGTAATACCTCGACCCAAGTGTCTACCACGAATTTAGATGTATTAGGAAGGTTTTAGATTAGTTTCCCATGCTATAAAAAGAGGAGAAAAGTTGTGATCTTGTGGGATGTCCAAGAGAGTCATATGTGTATCTCTATGCTGCTGTAGTTTTGTATGCAGAGATTGCAGAGCTTGTATCTCCCTCATTATATATCCAAATTACATGTTTGATAGCTCATTTGAAAGCTCTTATTGTCTACTTTCTTCCTGTAAATTTTCATAATCATTAGATTTGTGAGCTGAGAGCAGTACTCTCTGCAAGTAGTGTGTGTTCTCTGGTTTTACCCCATGCTGAAGGTCTCCATTAAACCTCAAACTTGCAGACGTCATATCTCCTTGTGTATGTATCCAAATCATGTGTTATTTGGCTTGTTAGAAAGCTCTCAAAGTCTACATGTATTGTGGAAAGTTTAAGATTCATTGGAGTTGTGAGTTAAGAGCAGTAGTCTCTGCAAGTGATGTGTGTCCTCATGTTCATCTTTGTTTCAAGGTCTCCATTAAAGCTGCATATTGCAGAGGTCATAGCTCATTGTGTATTTATCCATTTGAGGTGTTCTATAGCTTGTTGGAAAGCTCTTAGAGTCTAGTTTATTTGTGTGAAACAATTTTGGAAAATTCTAAGTGAGTAAAGAGCAGTTTGCTCTGCAAGAAAACTGGTCTGTGCATACAAGTTTGTGAAAAAGTTAACTAGGTCCTGTTGGGTTTCACCTACTTCTAGTTATACTTTGGAGATCAATAAACTCCAACAAGAGTGACTAAGAACAGCGCATTCCTAGTCACTGGTGGCATGCGTGGCAGCCCAACTGAATACCAAGGGGAATAAGGAATACCAAGGGGCAGATAGAAGCAAATGATATACCTCGGACAAAATAACAAATTCTCTGATAGTCGTTATCACTTCTTCGACCACTGGATGCGTGTATTCAGAACTCTTAAACAAGCTGAGGACAAGAAGTAAAGCCTGTCAAGGGACGACAGAGACAAAGAGGGGGAGAGTGTTGCAGAGCAAAGAAGCACAAAAGAGGAGCCCCAAAAATTTCAAATTAATGTGCACATTTCTCTTCTTCAAAGTCTTAGGAAATCCCCTCAAGCCATGTAAATGCACTAGAGGAGTCCTCTAATTGCATAATCCCAACTTGTTGTAAAATATCCCTTGTAAATTAATAGGAAATTCACTTTTTAGTAATAAAGTGCCGGTCTCTTGTGTGAAAGGACCAAATTTAAGGCACATGTATATAAGTCACTTTGTGACTCTTTGTAGAGACTTTTTGCCATTGTGAAGAAGGAGAGTTCTTGAATTTCGAATTTGCTTCTTTTCTGTAGATTTCCATCTTCTCTTTGATTTCTATGTGTGTGTATTGCTTGGAATGTGTGTGTAGGATTGTTGTCTACCCCTCCCCACTGTTTTTGAGCTACTGTAGTGTGTGTATGAGCTTGTAGAAGTTGTAGAGTGAGTGTGGGTGTTTCCTGCCATTCACTATTTTGGTCATAACTTGAAGCGCAATTGTCAGAATCAAGTGAAACCACTTCTAATAGATGCGTCTCATCAAGAGCTTTGTAACGAGTCCACTATTGGCTATATTTATTTGGACTTCAGAGCTGGGAGAAATCCTCGATTTACTAAAAACTACTATAAGTGGTATCGTGGCAGACACTTTCAGTATTTTAGTGAGTTTAAGAGGTGGATTAGTCTTTTCTCATACATATAAGCTTAACCACTTCATTTTCCATCATGTGTGCACATGTCCTCATACACTTGGTTAGGTCATTTGATCGGATTGACAAATAAGCGTGTGTCAATTTCCCACTATACGCACTTGTGTGGCAATTGGGATTTAGTCTCATTGGCACAAGTCCTTGAGTCTTCCTGACTTAGGTACATACGTTTTTGGCACCGTTGCCAGGGAACACTCAGCCAAGGTGCCTTCCTGATGGTTTTAGATCGAGTGTGATGAAATCGTACTTGTAGAAGTGAACTCGTTTAGTAGCAAGTAGTCGATCACTTTAGCACTTGTTACTTCACATCCCTGAGGTGTGTGTAATGAGTTTTTAGGTTTAGGGTTAGTAGGAAGGGAGAGAAGGAAGAGTTAGGGTTAGGTTAGAAGGAGAGGAGAGGAGAAGAGAAGTGAAGTAGGAGTAGGCCAAGACCAAGAAAAATCCCAAAACATTTGCTAAATTAGTGTAATTCAGTTTCATTCACCAAAAGTATAAAAACCAAAAATTTTAGTTCAATTCTCAACTGTTCTGAAAAGCAGTATCGTGTGCGAGCAGCGATCACTATCACGAGTGTGGTATCGTGTGTTACAGGCTATCAAAGCTAGTGTTTGAGCTCAAGGTGCCAGCAAGAGATCACAGAGGTAAGTCTCCATAAGATTTCTTTGACAAAAACTCCTTAGAAGTGCACAAAAAGTTGATTGTTTGCGCATTCGGTATCGCGGGGGGAAACAGAGAGTTGGGAGGACTTCTTTTTGTGAAGCAAGGGTGTAGAAGTGAAGAGGGGTAAGAGAAGTGCAAGGGAGAAGGAAAAATTTTGATTTTTGAGATAGTTTGGCTTGAGTATCGCGATCGGTTGAGTTTTTGGTATTGTGATACCAAAAATTCCCTTGTATCGTGATACTCGCCGAAGTATCATATCGCTGATCACCAACCTTGGTATCGCGATAACACTTGTGGTATCGTATTGCCGGGTTGGTATCGCGATCTCATTCTACCGAAGTGGTATCATATCGAGGACCACTTGTGGTATCGTATCGTCCCGTGTCCTAGTATAGTATCGCGATACCATAGCAGTATCGTATCGTGCAAGCGGTGGTATCGTATCGCCACTTGCAGTGATATCGTATCGTGTCCTGTCAGTATAGTATCATGATACCATACCAATATCGTATCGTCCCATACCAGGAAATATTAAAAAGGGCTTAGGAGAATTTTCACATGGGCACATGTCCTAGATACAAGAAAGGGTATTTCTATGAATACTAGATGGTGCCTTTACATTAGAGAAATTGTGAGCAACCCTCATAACCAAACAACATGCATCACCATCTGACATAGGAACTAGTGTAAATCTATCCACCAACTATGAATTGCATGACCCTAAGGTTCGTAATGGAGTTAAATACCTAGATGAGACTAGGAGGAGAAATGGGGATTTTCCAACATCAAAGAAACCAAAAGTCAAATATATGGGGTTGCCAATGTTCCCAATCAAGGGCCAGACATCCTCATCAGGCAATCCCAATGGAAATCAAGGGAATACAGAGAACACTAATGTTGAAAATCTCAATTGGAACAATGTCGCTTCTCAACCACAAGTGGATTTCATTATTTTGCTCACTATTGTTATGCCTAAACTAGTCTTGCAAGGTGCAACTCTGAACAAACCACCTTTTCCAAACTAACCTCCTATATGTCGAGAATCCCAGGTATCATATCGCCCAATTTTTGGTATCGTATCGTGGACCAAAGAGGTATCGTATCACGATTGTACATTGGTATCTATCTTCTACTCTGGTGGTATAGTATCGTCAGGAAAGCCGGTATCGTATTGTGGCCAATTGCAGTATCGTATCGTCTGTTGCTACAAGTATCGTATCGTGGCCAATTGTAGTATCGTATCGTCTGTTGCTACAAGTATCATATCGTGGCCAGTTTGGTATCGCTCAGGGTAGTATCGCCTGCTGCAGTATCGTTTGGTGTGGTATCGTCCAGAGCTTTTGAAGCATTTTTGAAGGGCAAACTTGAGACATTTGAGGAGCTACTAAGGGGGAGCTTTAGAGACCTAGAGAGCCTCAGGAGGGTGAATGAACCTAAGGTTAGGGAGAGTGCTAAGTAGCTGAAGAAGTGTCATATCTTCTGTAGGGAGTGCTGCTCAGGTCAGTCACCACTTTGTCTATTCAGACACCTCTAGTGACTCAGAGGAGAAGATACCCATGGCTTCTGAAGACATGCAGGGTCCAGCTCCAAGTAGAAACTTCATGACCGCTGTGAAGGAAGAATACCGTACCTCCTTACAATACGTTTCTACTAATGCCCAGGAGATTCCCATCTACCTGGATGGCTTAAACAGATCCGTGGCTAGAATGGTGACTACAATAGAGGCAACGATTGTGCCCAGACTGGCTGTTAAGTATGAAGGTGGAGCATACATGGACAAGATAGGTCACATCTACATAGTAACCGAATTTCTCGATTTGATCAATGAAAGGGGAGAGTTAGAGGGATAAGAATACTCAGGGAGACCAAACCCTGAGGAGTTAGTGACGACTCCTAGAGGTAGGTCCCAAGTGACACGAGTCTTATGAGGAGACTTGATACCTCAAGATGACTACCTATTGGAAGTCTATTTGATCCATGGAATGGATTTATTGCTTCAAACGGACTCACCGGCCCAAGGAAGAGAAGAAAGCCCGATGATATTTTATGAGCTAAAGGATCCAGAAGACGAGACTAGAATAACATACTTAGATAAAAATCGGGAGAAGATATTGGTTGGTTGATGCCATAGATAGGGCTCAACTGAAATACATGGGTTTGCCTGTATTCCCTCAGAGAGAGCAGGCAACCACCTCTCAGAACCCCTTCGGAACCCAACAAGAGGCAGATCACACCATGTTAGGACAAACTAGCCAACCAAGTGTTCCAAACCGTACTCATGTACAATTTGCAACTCCAGGAGTGCAAACCCAGACCCACCATGGAATAGGTAATCAGTACCGTCCATCGGTAAGACCACGACCACCGGTAGAGAGGGCAGCCAGGAATACCCCCTGTTAGACCAGCAGTTCCTGCCTTCCCTGTCATGCCTAGACTGCCAGAACTAATGACAAGATTGAGGCATATTCAGGTGGCCAAATGTGTAAGAAATCATTATGACGGGTTGGGAGAACCCTACAATCACATTGCTGAGTTTAAACAAGTTCTAAGGGCAGAACAAGTAGACGACTTCTTCGTGCAGTATCAGTCTTTCAGACTCACCCTCACAGGAACGGCTCTGACTTGGTTCCTGCCATTAGATCCCAATCAATTTGGAAACATGGAGCAATTTTTTCAAGAATTCATTGGGGAATTCACTAAGAGAGGGATTAAACACAATTCTGCGTCTTTAATCCATAGCTTTAAACAAAACCCTAATGAAACTATGAAAACGGCCGCACGAAGATTCAATCAGTATGTTGATAGATGCCCAACTACAGAGAGACCCACTCAGCAAAAAATGATTTCATTATTTTGGACAGACTTACGAATGGAACCCTAAGAACTTTAGTTTACGTGAATAGATTACAAACCCTGAGTGAGTGTCTTCAAGAGTGCATTGACCTAGAAGACAATCTAGCTGAGGATCTCAAGAGCACACCTAGCCCCACTAAATTAGAAGACTCTTGGAGTACTATTACATCCAACTCCAGTATTGTGGAGGAATTAGCAGAGTTGGTAGCAAAGAAATTGGGAGTTCAAGGACATAGAAATTACCAACACCCGGCCTTAAGAGTGCCCATGTTACGAAGATGCAGTCTATGTGGAGGAGATCACCCTACACACATGTGTGTGCGAGGAGGGACCGGTGCACATCAAACATATCCTTACAATAGACAGCTCCAACAAGGAACTGCCTTGTACTGCCACATAGAACAAAAATACACCAATCACACCACAGAAAATTGTTTGTTCAATAGGCAGTCATGACCTTTGCAACCTCCTCAGTATCGACCATACGGATATCCACCTAGAGAGCCAGGCAGAGAGATGCCCAGGTACAACCCCTATTCAACACCAGCAGGAGCACCGAGACCATACGAGCAAGTACCATATCCACCGCCCCAACCAGTGTTAGGACCACAACTGTCACAACCTCAACAAGTGGTACCTGTAAAGTATGCCCAGCCAAAAAAAAATTTGGAAAGAGCCATAGTGCCAGCCTCAGAATTATCCCAACAACTAGACCAAATAGAGAAGCTGAATGAAACTAGGTTACAAGCGATAGCAGGAATATATGCAGTCAAGAGAAGACAAAAGGCATATTATGATGCACATATAAAAGACAAAGGACTTAAAGAAGGAGACCTAGTCCTGGTTTACACCTTAAAGCAACATGCCAAGAAGTTACAAAAACGCGGATATGGACCTCTGATCATAAATAGGATCTCTACTAGTGGAGCAGTTAATCTAGCCACTTTAAATGGAGATATTCTTCCTAACTACATAAGTGGATGCAGAGTGAAACGGTTCATGGAGTCATTAACGGATCAAATGTTAGCACATCTGGTAGGTGCTCAAAATAGGAAGAAAGAGGAAGAACGGATCAGAGAGGAGGCATGACAAGATGCCCTAGAACGCATCAAGAAAAGGAAAGAATGGGTTAGGCAAAGAGACGAACGGTATCTCCAAGGAGAAGAGCCTATTCCTATGGCTAATTACAAAGTCCATCCGTCTGAAACGACTAGTGCTTACAAGTCACAACCTTACCTAAACCTAGGGATTGGCAAGACAAAGTACCAATTGATAGATGCCTTGATAGACTCAGGAGCAGGACTTAGTTGCATACGTAATACAGTCATAAAAGATCTTCAAATGATTATGACTCCCACGAAAGCTCAGATGATAGGAATTGAAGGTCAAATCATACAATGCATTGGAGCAACGATAGTATCCCTCCACCTAGGAAATTCTTCCATGGAACAACGAGTCTTAGTGTGCAGGGATGAAGGATTAATAGAAGATTTGATCGTAGGACAGGATTGGATCATTGAGAATGAAGTAAGCATCAACCTAGCTCAAGGCTATATTTCAGCCAAGATAGGGCACAAGGAAATTTTTAGTCTATTAGGGGAGAAGCCTTCACAACAACCAAAAGCCATCGAGAGTGCAGAAGAATGCAAAAAAGAGCTAGTGGAACAGGATTCCAGTCCCAATACCTCAGAAACCAATCTAGAAGAAGCAGAAAGCTCAAACCCTAATGAGTCCAAGGAAGAGGTGAAATCATCCCATTCAGTTGGTGCACGGCCAGACAATAAGGAAACCAACTCTCATGGAGTTTCTCACACGATAGAAGGACCACCAATATGGAAAACAACACTCAGATACTTGCATGAAGGAACAGTCAAATTCAAATGGGTGTGCAAGGATCAGGTGCAGAAATCAGAGACATCAACACCAACTTATGAGGAGAAAAAGGAGAACAATAAGTCTGCTTCACCGAAATCCAAACCAAAAGGACTCTTGCAAGTATTGCTCCCGAAACCTTTGATTCAAGCTCAGAAGGCACGACAACAGATATGGACTCCCAAAGAGGTTAGACAAGCAGCCAAACAAGAGATAAACAAACAAATGGATGCATTACATCGAGGCATTCAAACAATGCAGCCAAGAAAGATTCATCATGGAAACATGAAGAGCAAAACCTCAATCACTAGGTCATCAAAAGAATTACATGAAGTTCAAAGGACCAGAGAGAAGACACGGCCTATCAACATGACAACGAAGTGGATTTGGAAGCCAAAGCAACCAGGAATGGACCACCACAATAACCAGGATTCTACTTGCACTCATGAAGCATCAAATGCACCTAAAGTATGCATAATAGGGCCACATCACAAGGCCAAGCATTCGGCACTTGATGTGCATAATGAAGTTAGTGGTGCACATTCTCCAAGGGGGATTATATCATAGCTTCCACTTCCTTCGGAATGGACATACTATGTAAATAAATAAATGCTTCGGCTACACTAATGCTTGTTTTCTTTCAGGAAAAGAAGTAAAAAGATGTGGTAAGAGATCTCACTCATAGAACCAAGGGAAACAGAGTGACGGAATGACAACATATCACTACAATGCACTACACAGTTGTTATGATTTCTATTAAAGCTAATGCACTTTTCCTTACAAGTGCAGATGGCTTCTGAAGATTCTGAAGCCACAGTTCAAGAGGAAGTATTGGAATTTCCTCTCCAGAGTGTCACCAAAGCAAAGGGACATTGGTTTAGAGAAGATCAACCGGCGGGGGAATACCTCTTCCTAGAAACTATCAAAATAATGGATACGGATCATCAATTTCCGATCATGTCCCAAGAATTCAGAGTAGTGCATGAACTCCCGTCTACAATAGACATCATGAAGAAAGTGGGCCTACACAAATATTTTGAACTGCCAATTTATAAGCCCGACTTTCAAAGGTGCACACAAGTCATGAACACCTTACAGCCAGCACTACACGATCCATTGGTGCCCGAGGCTAGAGTTATGGATAAAATAGGTGATTGGGTAGTTATTCAATTCACACATGACTTGATCAAGGAAGCTTTTGGATGGGAGAAGGATGGCAACACGATAGTGAAAGACGAAAGCCGTGGAGCAAAGACAAGGACATTCACCGACATCAACAGAGTGGATATTGAAGAGGAAGTTAGGCTCATTCATCAGCACTTCTGCTTCCCAAATATGCATCGATACACGGCTCCGCAGAAGATAATTGTTCAGTTACTCTCACATGCCATCAAGCAAATTGGCAACCAAATTGATCTGACTCCTTACATACAGGAAAGACTATTCGAGGCAAAGAAGCAACGGAACAGCAAGAAGTTCCTCAATGGCAGTATAGCTCTGACAATATTGATTTACCATGCTTTAGGCATTAGAGAGCACCTGCAAGAAATGCCATCGTCGACTGGCATCGCTAAGTATGCCAAAGTCGCCACAGTTCCTAAAAAGAAAAGACGAGTCAAGATTGTGGAAGAGGCAAAAACTAGCTCTCAACCCAAAATGAGAGGCACAAAGAGATTAAGGGAAGTAAAGCAAGTGGAAGAGGAAGTTCCAGCCACGAAAAGAGTGCACATACTTCCAAAGACAAGGATTGAAGAGCAAAGACCGATTACAGAAGAAGATTTAACTAAGGCACTGGAAGATACACATCAATATACAGAAGGGCAAGTCAATTTACCAGTGCAAAGGGCACCATTATCAGCAGGCCCAACAAGAGATAGAGGCCAAAAAGAAGCTCACAAAAGTACACCGCTACAGGGAATTAGGGTTGGAAAATTCAAGCTTATCTTCGGATGCACAAGAAGAGCCCGACACCTCATTGATGAATGTAGATATTCAAAGGGAATCAAAGGATGATGGACAATGGGTGGAATTGAATGCAATCAACTACAATGAAGAAGAAGAGGGCATAAAGATGGATGAAAACACTACCCACCGTGATCAGGACACCACAAGCAAGGAAGCAAACCAAGAAGGGATGCATGTGATCAAAATCAATGAAACTTCCACAACTCAAATCAGGGAGACAACACTTTCAAGGGAAGATTCAATCAAGATACCGAAGAAGGAGACTAAAGAAGCTATAGTCGAAGAATCTGAACCCTTCACTCCAATAAGGGTTGTGGCAGAACCCTCCCCCATGGATGTCACTTTTCAAGGGAGTGCCACAAAAAATATTGATTTGGATGGAGAAAGAAAAGAACAAAAAATACAACTACAAATCAGAAAACCCCACAATGAAACTATCCATGTAGAGCAAGGAAAAGATGTACAAAGCGGAGAAGCTCCAAGCATACCCCGAACATGGTTAAATGTCGACATCGCTCATCTCAAGCCAGTAGTGCAAGACATGATTAGAACTGCAATGGATACACAACAATTAATGCTTGAGGCTGATGAAGACTATGATCAAGCGATGCAAGACAAGCACGAACTTCAAGAGGTTGGTAAGAATCTTTCTACTGAGTTAAAAATAGCAAAGGAGCAGATCTTACAGAAAGACAACGAAGTTCAAGAGGTCAAAAAGCAGTACAAAACTTTAGCAATGGAAAATGCAAAATTGAAAGAACAACTCCAAGAATTAAAGAAGAAATATGAAGCTAGCGAGGCTAAAAAGGTGCGGATGAACACAAGAAGCAAAGTCTTAGAATCTCAAATAAAGGTATGTATGGAAGAAGCAGAAAACCTAAGGAGCAGGAATAAAGAACTAATGACAGCACTTCTAAGTGATCAACCCATAGATGTTCAGGAAAAGCCAGAAAAAGACATCAAGGAACTCGAGGAAAAGATGGTTAAGTATGAAGATCAGCTCAGGCAAGAGCAAGCAACCATCACCGAATGGGAAAAGAGGTACATGGAGGACACTGCAGCTTTAAGGACTAAATGGAAAAAAGCAGAGAATCGATATTTAATGCAATGTAAAGAAGACACTGATCATCTTGATATTGTTGCTCAAGAACTTCTCAAACACAAGGACACTTGTTGGCAGCAGTCAAGGAACTGAAGGACTCACAAGACAAGGAAGCCAACGAAGGGAGTCGAAGTGGAGAGAAGGCACAAGCAGACAGAGTAGTCAAAGAAGATCCGGTAGGCCATTTAAATTTTTCATGCATCAAAGAGGTGGGCACACAAGAAGAAGGAGCAAGTAGGGAGCTCCAGGAAATGTATGTCAAATTGTTAGAAGAAATCCCTACAAAAATAGTGATTTTCATCACTAAAAACCATTGTAAATATCATTTCATATTTTTGTAGCTCCATTTTGTGAAAGCCAAGGAGTCCTTGAGCTTGAGGAGCTTTAAAAGTACCTACCTATCAGTTTTCACATTTTTTAGATTCTGTTTGAACCTCCAAATAGGCCAGAGAACCTAATTTTTAACTAGGTCGGACACTAGGTCTGGACAGGGCCAAAAACTAGTCAAAAACTATAAATAGAGCTAGAGAGCTCATTTTTGAGGTTAGCTTGTAATATAATTGAACTTGTATGAGCATTTTGGAAGTAATCTAAAAGAACTCCATTGTCTTCCTCTTTGTTCTTGCCGTGTGTGTGTGTGTGTATGTGTGTGCATGTTTGTGTGCTTCTCACTCACGCACTTGTGCCTTCACTTGCTCGAGGTCATCATACCATCCTCACGTCTTCCCGGATTGACATTAAACGAGGTGCTACTCATCACTGAGCTACACCAAATTTTGGCACCGTTGCCGGGGATCGAGCTTTGAGGACAAGCGTGTGATGGTAAGACGTAGAGTTGTGACGTTGGCGTTGTAGGTAATTTCTTTACTTTTCCTTATTTTCTTCTTTCTTACTTCATCATCATCATCACCATCATCATCCTCACCATATCCGATCTCCACCTCCATCATCGCGAAAAATTTGAGTTTTTGAGCATATCACCTTCCCCCCTCCATTTCCCTCATTCCACTTGTGAGAGAGAGCGAGAGAGCGATTTATGTGCACTGTTTTTGCATGTTTCTTGAGTTTTCTTGCAGGATTTGGCTGTCCCATCATCTCCAGCACTCTACGCAGGTACGGAAAAGCTCAAAATTGTCTCTGTGTCGACGACCTCTGTCGATTGCGATCGACAGAAAAATCGCTTATTTGGTAAAACAAAGTACACCATAATGATGCACATGATGAGCACATCCTAAATCACTAAACACAGTAAAAAAATTCTGAGTTTCTCTGTCAATCGCGACCGACAGACCTGTCAATCGCGACCAACAGACCTGTCAATCTCGACCGACAGACCCTATGACCGATCGACTGCCACGTAGGATTCAGTCAATCACGATTGACACTGTCGATCGCGATCGACTGAAAGTTGATGATTGACACAAAAATTCGCGTTGCCACGTGTCCATCGCGATGGACAGAACCCCGATCGACTGAAATCACGGTGGAAATCTCGAAAAAAGTGTCGATCGCAATTGACACCGTCAATCGTGATTGACAGGACCCACGACCGACTCTGTCGATCGCGATTGACACTATCGATCGCGACTAACGTGTCGATCGCGACCGACAGGCCCCGACGGACACCTCTGTCAATCGCGATTGAGAGACCTATCGATCGCGATTGATAGGCTTTTTCGGCCAAATTTCTAGGGTTTATATTACTTGATTGTGGGGTAAATTCTAGGCATACTTATCAAGCAAATAGTGATTTGTGAGGTTCCGACACTTGTAACTTGAGAGAAAACCTTGTTTTCCTGATGACCTGTTTTACCCTGTTTTAACCCTAGATCCCTGAACTGTCATATCTGACGTGTTTTTTAAGTGGACTATACCCAGGGGGAAGAAAAGCTAAGGGGTCTTCAGGATTGTTTTCCATAAAGCCAAAAGAACAGTTGATCCTTGAATTACATGAATGAAAGTGATTTTTTGTGTCCTTTGAATCTAAGTCTTGAGCTAACTTTGGAACTTTTACAGGTCCACTGAGAGCACTAGAAGGCATCCAAAGCAAGGGTAATCTGCAAGCTTGAGAACTGGGTTCTTGAGCACTAAAGAGCAAGGGATCTGCAAGTGAGGTTGGAATACTCTCAACTCCCTTTGTCAATTCCTAGCTTAGGCTACACGTGAATAGTGCTAGAAGTAAGTTAGGGCAACGATAGGCACGAGACAAGTCAAGACTATCTAAGAAATCAAGTTCAAGTCAAGAGATAACATGTGTGTGACCAACAACTTTAAAGGAAAAGAACCTAACGTGAGACGATCAACATTAAAGTGCAGAAATTAACTTAAGTATTCCTGACGACGTGATACCTGACAAGATCATAAACACAATAATCAACTAAAAAAGAACCAAGAGATTGATACAAATTGATCGGCAACGAGGCTGTACCTTGGGTAAAAATAGGGACTACTCAAATAGGCATATGAACCTTAGATCAGGATGACACCTAGGGAGAAATAGACAAAGTCTTAGGTCTTCAGAGGCTAGTGTTAATCATACTGCTAGGTCTTGGGCCCAGCAGTTGAGCCATTATTCGCACTACCCTAGCTCTGAAACTAGTGAGTCAGAGATGTCCCACAGTATGGAGAGACCTATAGGAAGTTCAGGTGTGCCATACTTACATAGGATAGAAGGCCCTTACAAGACGCAGCTGGAATACCTTAGGAACAACCGATTAGGTGCTAGCATCTATGAGGACGGCCTAGGGAGATCTGTGGTCCAGATCAAAAACCCAGATCAATCCATTGGGCTAGAACACCCAGCTCTCAAATTTGAAAATGGAGCATACCTGGACAAAGAGGGAACCATATATGTAGTCACCAGTCACCCAGATAGGACAGACGAGTTCGAAAATGTGATCCCAGAAACGGACTTAGGAGACCTAGAGCAAAGAAACATGGGTGTAGAACCTAGAACCCCTCGAGGCAAATCAGTTCTCAATAGGATTATCACACCAGAGTGGATTCCCCAAGACAATAAGAGCATAGATCTGCTCCTGAACCGAGAGACTGATGAAGCCTTTTGGAGGTATAAATCTGATCAGCCAAATGAGGTAGGAACAATCATGATATATGAGTTCTAAGATCTTGATAGCCCTGGCAGAGTGACCTACTTAGATCACGCTTCAGAGAGGATCTTTGTGGTTATAGAACATGATAGGCATGCTTACACTTGGAAAGGTGAATTTATTTTCCCCCAACCAAGGTTGAATGTGTCCTTTGGTCACAAAGGAGCTGGAACATCCCAAGCTCATGGAGCTCAAAGAGACAGACATAGAGATAGACCGGAGGTAAGCTTTGTCAACCCAGTGGGAAGAGAAAGAACGAGAACGGAAACAAATAGAGCGGAACCTGAGGGACTTAGAGCCCCAAGGAACCAAAGGAATGCGGATGAATGCTTTCTACCAAGACCTAGAGAGCACACGAGAACTTTGAGACCGACTCAACTAGTTAAGTCCATGAAGAACTACTTCGATGGCACAGGAGACCCATATGATCATGTGGCCGAGTTTAGGCAAGTTTTGAGAGCTGAGCAAGTTGAGGACCTATTCACACAGTATAATGCCTTTGGTCTAACCCTTAGGAACATAGCACTTACGTGGTTTCAACCATTGAATGAGAGACAGTTCAGGAGCATAGACCAACTCTTAGAGGCTTTCATCACTGAATTCTCTAAAAGTGGCATAAGGCATAATACTTCCTCATTGATACATAGTTTCAAGCAGACCCCTCAAGGGACCGTGAGACTTGCAGGAAGAAGATTTAGGCAATATCTTGAGAGATGCCCTGTTCCTGAGTTACCCACACCAGCCAAACAAGTAGCTTTATTCTTGGATGGATTGCTAAGTACCAAATTGAGGTCATATGTGTACTTGAAGGACCCTAGGACTATAGAAGAGTGTGTACGCATGTGCATCGACATCGAGGATAACCTAGGGGAGGAGTTAGAGCTTTCCAAAATCTACAAAGATTCAGATAGTGCCTCTAGCCTCTCTTCCTCGCAATCCACATCAATTGAGGAACTCGCGGAGAAAGTAGCTCAAAAACTAGGTGTCACTAGCAAACAAATCCCAAGGTTTGCCCCAGTAAAGAGGTGCTATACTTGCGGTGGTGACCATATGGCAAACGTATGTCCCATCATGGCTCAACCCCAAGTGAACCCTAGTAGCCAATATTGCACCATAGAACGGAGATACACAAATCACACAGCACAAGACTACCCATACAATAAGCAAGCAGTTAGGCATACCTACCCTCAGCCCTATCCACAACTGGGAAGATACCAGAACCAGTACCCTCCACAGCAATATGGTAGACCATAGCAATCCTATCCACAACCCTACCAAAACCAACAAAGGCCTCAACCTGTGTTAGCTCAACAAGCTCCAACCCCAGCTAATGTGATTCTTGTAACGTATGCAGCTGCTGAGGAAAATTTGAATAGAGCCATAGTCCCAGTGACTCCATTGCTTTCAGAAAGTGACCCGAGTGATCATAGTTTTGATTCCACTCACATAGATAGTCCACATGCTTACTACATGCAGTCTCCTGAACATGGTGAGTCCTACTATAGTGAATAACCGAGTGAACCTAGTTGGGAGCCAGATTACACAAATGTCATGTATGCAAACCCCAACTCTATACCTCAACCTAGACAGTCACGACCCCCATTCCCTAGAGGACCATGCTATAGATGTCAAGGAGATCACCTCATTCGTGATTGCCCCATGCCTGCACCTACACAATCCCAACCAGTAACGATCCAGGGCTTTGTCAAGATTGCGGCAAAGAGCATCTCTTACGAGATTGCCCAAAGAATCCCAATAATATGCCAAAAATCACTCCTATCAATGTTATTGGTTTAGTAGTAGACTCTACAGGAAGTGTGACCTCCACTGCACCAGTACAAGTAGTCACTAGAGCTCAAGCCTTGCAACAGAACCCAGGTATAGGTCAGGAAAAGAGTGCTGAAGTTAGTGAAATGGAGAGCATGACCAAGAAACGGACCAGAGCTTGGAGAGATAGCCGAGAAAGAATGAAAAGACAATGGGCAAAGAAGATGAGTGAACTCGAGGAAAGCCTAAGAGAAACAAAAGCCAGGATAGTTGAACTCACATCTCAAACTCCCTCTCACACTACGCCACCACCACCATTCCCATCTCCATCCGATCCAACCCCTTCCAACCCGCCTCATACGACCCCTCCACCCCCTAGAGTAGGATCAATACTAGCAAATTCCGCTCCCGAGGACCTAAATATGATGCTTAAGGCATATCACGCCAGAATCCAAGAAGGGACAAATGTGACAGATCATGAAAAGTGTTACCCGAGAGCGGAACTAGAGCTTGAACAAACCAAGATTTGTGCTAAGATGGTGGAATTGGCTCAAACCATGTTTGAAGCCAGTCGCCTCTTTAACATCTCTAGTTCAGCTAAGACGCAGTTGCATTTTGATGGAATGCTGGAAAGATTGGAGAGGCTAATTGCACAATCAAAAAAGGAACCCACCCCACCAAATAAGGGCAAGGCAAGTGAAAGAGAAAGCCTACCTGCCTAGGAAGCCTATGTGCCTAACTCTACGGAGCGAGACACATCTTCTTCTATGAATCGGTTCACACCAGAATTCCTATGAGAGATTCAAGAAGACAAGTGGGCTAAAGAAAGTGAAGTCCCTCCTCCCTTTGAACTTGTGGATGATGCACATGACCGATTCCCACAAGACATCCCATCCATTTATGAAGAGCAAGAGAACACTCAATCTCAGGAGAGATTAGACTTCGAATCTAATTCCATACAAGAACTACCCCATTTCACAGGCCCATGGGAGGCAAAGTCCACGTGTATGAGAGCACCCACAGTCATGGTAAGAAATGAAGACTCAGTCATACCTAGGAACACAGAGGTAGTGAAAAACACTAAAGTGCAGTGTAACCTCACTTTAGAAGAGCTACTCAAAGGAAGGCCAGAGCTATGGAAACATGTAGCCAAACAAGTACCAGAGATAGCAAAACCTCGTTCCCAGGTAGGATCCCATAGAACAGTGCCAGAGATACCTTTGGAGAAGATAGGAGACATGAGTGAAGGAGAAGAAGGAAACACCTATCTTCCCATCACCCATCAAGGATACACAACCAAGGCAATTCTGGACTCTGGTGCAGGAGTTGCAATTGCTACCACTTCCCTATGGAAGCATTGGGGTAAGCCAGCACTCAGGCCAACGAGAATGAAATTGCAGATGGTTGATGGTCACATCGAGAGACCTTTAGGACTGCTAGAGGGAATAACTCTCACTACCTGTGGTGTTGAGTTTGAGCATACATTTGCTATATGTGACTTTAGCAAAAATCATGCCTATGAGATGATCTTGGGAAGACCATTTATGCGACAGTTGCAAGTGGTACAGGATTGGGGAACCAATTCCTTGTATTTGCAACACTTAGCTGTTACGACTAAAGTCAATCTCAAGGATTACTCTCATATAGATGTCCCTCCTATCCAGTGGAACCTGATCCATAGAGCTAAAGATGATACAGAGTCAGTGCATTCCATAGGATCACGATCCTCATGGATGCATGAAGACACCCATTTATGGATGTGTAAAGTAGCAGTAGAAGAAGAGAAGAGAGAAAAAGCCAGAGAGGTAGGTGCGAAAGAAACCCATAGATCAGTTCAAGACCCAGCCTATGCACCTGTAGTATTTCCTGATGAAGATTTTGAACCTCATGGTTGGGCAGAGATTTTAGCAACAATGGATGTAGCCATCAACGAAGAACAATGGACACCCCACTGTGATGAGGATGGCTATGACATTTCAATCTTCTCCATAGAACCAATCATGGGAGATGCAGTCTTAGAAGAGTGCGAACCTAGCACTGATGCATTTGAGGATGCAAGTGACTCCGATCTAGAGTCAATCATTATGGACCCACTTTTTGCATCAGATGAAGAATACTTCTATGAAGCGAAAGCTCATCCTCAGAGACATGGAGAGCTCACCAATGATGTTTGGTTAACCACACAAGTGACCCCTAAGAATGAAGGAAAGAAAAGAAAGAAGAGAGAAGTCACACCAGAAGAGGAAGAATCTTTGTTTGAGGTCCTGGAAAATTTTAAAAAGTATGAGATAGACGACAGGAGATTCATGATAAGAATGCCTAAACAAGAGGCACAATCATGAGAGGCCTATGATAACAAAGAAACCACCAAGAAAATAGTGGTAACCCTAGAAGAAGGAGAGGAGAGATGCACTTACATAGGACATGAACTGACGAAAGAAGAAGAGCAAGAATTGATTGCTTTGCTAAGAGAATACAGAGATGTATTCGCTTGGAGTTACAAGGACTTGAAGGGTGTTGACCCAGACATATGCTCACACACAATTCCCATGACCTCAGACGCGAAACCCTCTAAGCAAAAGCCATACACATATAACGATAATTATGCTGCTAAGATCAAAGAGGAGATAGATAGACTGGTAGAAGCTGGATTCATCTATGAAATTGAGCACACTGAGTGGGTATCCCCCATTGTAGTGGTGCCCAAAAAGAATGGCAAATTACATGTGTGCATTAACTTGAAGAAGGTTAATGCAGCCACTATTCGAGATAACTATCCGCTTCCTATCACTGAACATCTCCTAGAAAGGGTAGCAGGCAAGGAAGTGTATAGCTTCCTTGACGGATTTTTGGGCTACAATCAGGTAGCCATTGCTCCGGAAGACCAGCATAAGACAGCTTTTGCCACAGAGTGGGGCATATTCGCCTTTAGGGTAATGCCATTTGGGCTTACCAATGCTCCTGCAACCTTCCAAAGATTGATGTGTCACGTGTTTAAAGAATTCCAGAGGAAGAATTTAGAGGTCTATGTTGATGATCTCTGTGCTCATTCCAACGTTAGACATACACACATACCTGAACTCAGACAAATCTTTGACAAATGTAGAGAATATCAAGTCTGCTGAACCCAGAAAAGTGTGTTTTCATGGTCAGGCAGGGCAAGATTCTAGGACACATAGTGTCAAAGAATGGCATATCTACAGACGAGGAAAAAATTAGAGCTATTGCAGAGCTACCTAGGCCAAAGAATGTCAAGGAAGTACAAGCTTTCATGGGGCATTGTGGTTATTACCGACGGTTCATACACATGTATGCCATCATAGCAAAGCCTCTGTATGGACTTTTGACTAACTTTGAGTGGACTGATGAATGTGAAAACTCCTTCAATGAGCTCAAATGACGATTATGTTCAGCACCAATCTTGACCACTCCAGATTGGAATAAGCCCTTTCATGTTCACGTGGATGCATCCAATTATGCTATTGGGTGTGTACTCGCACAACCTACTGGCGAAGGTAATATGGATCTTCCAATTGCCTATGGTAGTAGACAGTTGAATGCAGCTGAACGAAATTATACCGCCACTAAACGAGAAGGATTAGGCATGCTATATGCAGTTAAGAAGTTTAGACATTACTTGCTTGCAAATAAGTTTAAATTTTTTACTGATCATCAAGCACTGTTGTACTTGGTAAACAAGCCATGCAATACAGGTAGATTAGTAAGATGGTTTCTCTTACTAATGGAATATGACTTTGAGGTCGTGTGAGGAAAGGCAAGACTCACTTGAGAGCAGACCACCTCTCTAGGCTCACATCTGGAGAAGCCCCACAAGGAGTATTAGATGACCTTCTTGATGCTTACTTGTTTAATTTGGAAGTTGTACCTCAGTGGGCTAAGCCATTAGTGCCAGTATTGACATACGGGCCTAACCACCCAGTCATAAACACTCAAGATAGGGAGGTAGTAAAAGCCCAGAAGTACCATATCATGGCAGGAAGTACGTACAAGCACACAGATCAAGGGATCTTGGCTTGTTGTGTGGAAGAGGATGAGTACGCTAAATGGTTGCAATTAGCACATGTAGGTGCATTAGAGCAACACTACTCAAAGCAACGAACCCTACAGACACTAAGGAGACTCGGAGTGCATTGGCTGACTATGGAAGCTGATGTCCAAAAGTTGTGCAAGGAATGCCCAATCTGCTGCACTAAACCACCTGTGGAACATGCCACTCTTTATCAAGTGTCCATAGTGCCAGATTGGAGTGAACCATTAGTAGCCTTCCTGAGGAAGAGAACATTCCCTCAAGATATGACACTGGCCAGACAAAGAAGTCTAGAACAAGAAGCCCTAGATTACTCACTCATTGGTGATAATCTATACAAGTGTGGTAAAGATGGTTACCTGAGACTATGTGTCCATGAGAGTGAATATCTCACGATCTTGGAAACTGCTCACCAAGATGTAGCAAGAGGGCATTTTGGACCAAACCGAGTGATTAAAGCGATCCTATTTGCAGGCTTGTGGTGGCCTACCCTTCACATGGATGCACATACCTATGTGAAGAGGTGTAATGTTTGTCAGCGAACTCAGTATCCTATACGCAAAGATGAGATGCCACTGAAACCTATGATGGGTGGACGTGCATTCTCTAAGTGGGGAATAGACTTTATTGGTCCGATTAATCCCCCAGCTAAGGGTTCGCATGCTGAATATATCATTGTGGCCACAGACTATTTAACCAAGTGGGTAGAGGTAAAAGCTACAACAAAGAATGATGCTCAGACGACCGCTAAGTTCTTATTTGAGAATGTGTTCACTAGATACGGGCTCCCCATAGAGCTAGTAAGTGATAGAGGCACCCACTTCTTGAATGAAGTTATTGAAAATCTTCTCCAAGAATTCTTGGTAGTACACAAGAAGTCTGCCCCCTATCACCCACAACCTAATGGGCAAGCCGAAAGCACAAATAAGATTATGTGCAATGTGTTGGCCAAACTAGTGAATAATAAACACTCTGATTGGGACAAACAGCTACACCATGCTGGTTGGGCATACCGAGTCGCCTATAAAACGGTACTCCAAGCCATACCCTTTTAGATGCTATTCGGTCAAAATGCAGTGCTACCATTGGACTTCTTGATACCTACACTGAAAGTAGCACAGGAGCATGAATGGACAGGTCATGAACTCTCTTTGAGGATTCTTGATTTGGAACGACTAGGTGAAACAAGACTAAGAGCGGCAGCGGGAATATATGCAGCTAAGAAAAGATAGAAGGCATACTTTGATGCCCACGTCAAGGATAAAGGCTTGAAGGCAGGAGATTTAGTTTTAGTCTACACTTTGAAGCAACATGCAAGAAAATTAGAGAAAGATGGCTATGGACCTATGATCATAAATAGGATCTCAACGAGTGGAGCAGTACAACTGGCCACCTTAGAAGGTGATATTCTTCCGAGCTACATCAGCGGGTGCAGAGTCAAATTATATCAAGAACCACTGACTGAAGAGATGCTAAATCGACTCAACACTGCCAAGAAACGCAAGGAAGAAGAAAAGCGAATTCGAGAAGAGGCGCAAGCAGAAGCTTTAGAACGCATCTGAAGGATGAAGTTGAGAAGGCAGGGTAGAGATCAGCCTAGGACAAATGACTATGCAGCTCAAGGATATCATGTGGCTATGTGCAAAGTTTCAAGTAATAATTCTCATAGAATAATTGATCGACGTCCTTTTGTAACCTTAGAGATAGGACAAGGAAAGAGTGCAAGGACTGTAAGGGCCTTGATTGACTCAGGTGTAGCCACTAGTGCTGTTAAATTTTCTTACTGTCAAAAGTTGAAATTAAATGTCAATCCTATAGAAGCATATCTCATAGGATTGGGAGGTGTGGAAACCCCTTGCTTGGGCGAGGTGGAACTTCCCCTCTATATTCATGATGTTTTACTGACAGTTAAAGTACTAGTGTGTCAAGACGAGGATCTCATCGAACCTCTTGTCTTGGGTCAGGATTGGATCTATGATCATGCAGTCAACCTAAACCTAAGAAGTGGACTTCTTCATGTATGGGTAAATCAGAGTCGAATAACAGTTGAGTTAAATAATGGAGCACTCAAGGAACTAGGAAAGGCACAAACTCCTGGTCCTTCCAGGGGTACACATGAAGTTGACAATACTATTCTTGTCCAAAACTATGTGATGCAGAGGGATGATTATCTTGACAAAGAAGTTAAGGGTACAACAGAACTCCCTTCTTTTCCAAAAGCCACAGCGATGCAGCAACCAAAGGCGGATCAAATGCAGAAGAAGCAGCCGAATACGACGCACGGTGTCTCAACCACCAAAACAAGTGTGGGTACGGAAAGGCGAGCATCTTATTGCGGTCAAGCCACCACAACTGGCTCAACTTCCTATTAGTGATCAACGACACGACACTAATAAGAAGTCCTCCAAAAATCCTTCTATGAAAGCGAAGTCTATTTGGGTACCCAAGAAGTCGATGAAGGCGAGCCCACAATCACGACAAATTTGGGTGCCTAAGGCTTGCTTGCTGGCTCAAATAGCTACACCGAGACCACACCCTGTACAACATGGTTCACTCACTCGAACATCTGATACTCATTCTTATACATCACGCACGAACACATCCTCCCATGAGCACAAGTAGAATCACTTGTAAATGGGTCCCTAAAAAGCCTCATTTCCAAGCAGACACTCTTATAAAGCCCTCCAGAGTCTCCACAAAATCAAGACCAACAGCTATTCAGTTTGTTTAGCAGCCCAAAGCGTGTAACAAACCCCCCGACCCCATTTGTAAATTCACCACCACCTACTAACTGCATCATTCTCACACTGCATCCTTCCATTTAGCTCTTAGGACAATCCATCCACTAACCACACCCACAATCACCGAGCACTCATTGACTAACTAACATATCACTAAAACCTCATGTTGATGTTGTAACGGGGACACGTGACCACTTGGTGTCCATTTGCAATGTTAACATTCATTTGTATATTCTCACAGAACCGGTGACCAGTCCCTTCAATATGGCCGAGGCTGCAGGAACTAGCTCCCAGGCAGGCACCAGCCCTGAGATTGTGGACATTGAAAGTCTTCCCACTGAAGAGGAATTGAAGGAATGTCCAGTGGCATTGAGAGCATTACATGCCATACCGGTTCAGAATCCTCCACATGGGCACACAATGCCAGTCAGCAAAAACTCACATTGGTTTAGTGATGTGGCAGGACCTCTGGGAGAAGGCACTTACCTGTGGGAGGCAGAGATAGAGTTCAACGGGCGCTGGGGCAGGTATCACTTCTTCACCAGGGAATTTGAGAGACTTCAAAATAATGAAGGGTTGAAACCAATATGGAAGAAGGTGGGACTATACGATTACTTCAAAGCCCAATTGCCAAAGCCCAACTTTCTAAGGTGCTCATATTTGATTAGCACCCTCACTCCAAGCAAAGAGAAAAAGGGATACAGCACCTTTGTCCTCCCATCTCTCACAAGGGGCAATGAGCTGAAGCGGTTCAAATTGACAAACAACTTGGTGAGGGAAGCTCTCGACATGAAAGGTATGCACATTCCCACCGAGAAAGAGACTATGGTCCCCGACAACATGAAGAACAGGAATCTGACGAAACTAAAGGACATGGTGGCAATGAAACCTACTATTGCCGTTCATCTTCGGATGTGCATGCAGCATTTCGCATTCCCCGCTCAAGAGAGGTTCACAATGCCACCCAAGAAGATATGGTTCAGTCTATATTTAGCAGATACCTTCGATTTGACAATCAACATGCCTCACTGGATTATTGACCAAATCCACTTGGCTCATCAACGGTGGTATAAGAAGTAAAAGTCAGTACTGTATGGATGTTGTGCTCTCACAAGGATTGTTTACAGATGCTTGGCATATGATGTGCCAGTTCAAAGGGCACTTATTTGGACCAGGGTGCAAGAATTCCAACGTAGACTATCCACCGCAGGGCCTCCATCCAAGAAAATGAGAGGCGCAGTTCAGATGCCCTATGCACAGGCCCGCGGTGCGACACTGACACCAGAGACAACTCCACGGTTTCCAAGGCGCGTGCAACCCTTCACTATCAGATTACCAAGACATAGCACACATGGACCGAATCTAGTGTTTCCACCTATACCAACCGACTTAGAGTTTCCTCATGGCTTTACATTGGAAGATCTAACTGATGAAGAGGTAGCTAGAATAATCAATGCTACTAATTTAGAAGTGGAGGCAGAACAGGCAAGCGGGCAGCAGACAGTCACAGACCAACCCCATCCAGTCCAGCCAGAAGTAGTCGAAGTGGATGATGATGAGGAAGAGGAGCAAGAGGAGGAACGAGAGGGACTGTCCAATGAAGAAGAGCAGGAATATGAGCAAGAAGTTCTACAGGAACTTGAGGGTGCCCCGGCTTATATGAAGCAATTGAAAAAGTTGTATGATACCATCAACCGAGTTCAAGAACAACACAAACTGTCCTTGGCAGTAGGGAAAGCCCTCATGAACCAAATCCTTGAGGAGGAAGGTGTGGACGAGCAATACCGAGCAACCCATGACATGATATCTAATGCGTTGGGGGTACCTGAGATGGTGCATACCGCTCTCGCATATTCACGACGATCGGAACGACGATACGACAGACGCCCCCCTCGATCAGCAAAAAAAAGAATGTATTAGTATCAGAACCACAGGGCACCACATCCACAACCACGAGCACAGCTCATACCATTCATGACACTGAGGAAGCCCATACATCCAGTGCACCCCCGTCACCCCCCTTACCCCCTCTCCCTCCAACTCCGCCTCTTTCACCTCCCACTACCAGTGAAACCACTAATGTCACCGCCTCAGGGTCCACTTCCCATACCGAAGCACACACCATTAGTCAACCCACACAACCTACACAACCGATCACCACCTCTCTTGCTTACACTACTACTGACTCTTTAATTCTAACTGTAGCCACGAAAAACCCCGTTCCCCCGATCACACTTCCTGGTGGTTCATATTCACAACTACACACACCACTTTACACCTTCACCACCATCACCGCACCCACAATTCCCATGTTCACAATCACTCCCACGACTGCATCCACTTTTGACCTCATGGACATATCACCCACCTCCGCACCTCTCCCTCCCCCCATACGTCCACAATCTCCCATTCCCCCACCACCAGCTTCACCCTTTTCAAGCACAGCATACACACTCCCATTCCCTTTTCCCTTCCCTTCTGCATTCAACACCTTTCCCGCATCCACTCCCATTAATAATGTATTTAATAATATGTACTAGTGTATGTCTCAACTGCAACAGCATTACCAGCACCTAGACGCACAACATACGAGCCTCTTCAGAAACCATGAACAACTCCAAGCAAGATTCATTGATTTAGAGAAGGAGAAGCGGCTATTACAACAGCAGTATACTACATTGCAAGCACAACATGATCAATTAGTTGCCAATCCACCCCAGTCAGATACTGAAGAAAAACAACAACTTGATGACATGTTACATGCTCAGATCACAGACAATCTCAAGCTTCGATGCAATCTCACCTTATTACGGAAGCACATGTCCGCAGCACTCGAAGAGAATAAAAGACTGCAGAAACAGAACGAAGAAAACCTGGAAGCAGCAATGGAGGGTTCACCACAGGAAATCAACCCAGAGAAATTCAAGGCTATCCCATCTGGAAATATGCAAATCATCTTGGAAAGCCATGCTGACCTCCTGGAAGCCCATGCAGCATTAGAAAGAGAAAGAGATGATCTACTAAAGCAACTGGCAACTCAACAGGAGTCACCAAGCAAAGTCACAACCGCAGCAGACACATCTGAAGAAGTCGCAGAACTTAGAGCAGAACTAGAAGAACTACGAAGTAAATTTCTTCAATACGAGCGTCAACCCTCTCCCCTTGTGGAACCGGAACCTGAAGACTTAGTGCCAATTGAAGTGGAGGAGACTTTTGAAGACCCATATGTTCCCATGCCAGCACCCGGAGGTAAGCAAACAGCAGAAGGAATGGACATGATTGAGATCGAAGCTCATGAATGGATGCAAAGGTTAGAGTAGGTTGCTACAACCCATGACGAGAGAGTTGCAGTTCAGATAGCGTCTATGTCACGATTGGAGGAAGTCGTCATAAAATCAGATTACTTCAGAAACCTCTCCCATCATAGGTGGATTGGCACATCCAATGATTTGTATGTTCCATTCTGTGTATTAATGGCAAATTACAATGCTGAAATCAAGCAAAGCACATCAAAAGAACCAACCTCGGCGACACAATTTGCACTGGATGACATCCTTGCAAGTGCCACGCAGGGGAATATACATCAACCTACTTGGAGGATCCGTCTGCTTGAAACCTACCCTGAGATGGTACGCATGTGGAATAACATGCCTTTATATATCAAGTATAATCCCTGCTACTGCCCTGTCTTTCAAAGAAGGTCTTGGCCGGAGTACACAAAAACAGTGCTGACAGTCAAAGGATATGAAAAATGGCTCAATTATGTCTACTTAGCCCCACTAGAGGCCAACCCACAGTCAACTACATGAATTCAACCATCCGGCACTAGGCAGTCAGATTCAAGAATATACCAGATATCATGGCACAGATGTGCCTCAAAATTTTTGAGCTCATGCTGGTTACATTCAGGACATTTAAGAATATCAAAGAACCTCATCTTTTAGCTCTCGGATTTAATGAAGGGAATCAGGACCTTGCCTACGATATGAGCACCACACCATCCATTAACGTCGTATATGCGTGGCATGCTCGTATAAAGTATCTACCTTCCTGCTTCAAACAGATGTTTGAAGAAATGTTTATCACAGGGTTCTGGGAATATCATTCAAAGATATTCATTCCTAGACCATCTGACTTATTACAGTTATTTGCGGTGGAACAAGCTCTACATTCAGAAAAGCTACGTATGCCATATCCAGAAGTTCCAGGGCCAGTAGACTGGGATGCCCTACTCACTGATTTGGCCAAAGGGTTGAGAATAGCCGAACATCATTTAGCCACAGACGTTGTGGAGTACTACATCCAACGACCCACTCAACAAGGGTCTGTCAGAGACGACAGACGCAAGAGAGGGGGGGGTGTTGGCAGCAGTCAAGGAACTGAAGGACTCACAAGACAAGGAAGCCAACGAAGGGAGTCGGAGCGGAGAGAAGGCACAAGTAGATAGAGTAGTCAAAGAAGATCTGGCAAGTAGGCCATCTAAATTTTTCATGCATCAAAGAGGTGGGCACACAAGAAGAAGGAGAAAGTAGGGAGCTCCAAGAAATGTATGTCAAACTGTTAGAAGAAATCCCTACAAAAAAAGTGATTTTCATCACTAAAAACCATTGTAAATATCATTTCATATTTTTGTAGCTCCATTTTGTGCAAGCCAAGGAGTCCTTGAGCTTGAGGAGCTTTAGAAGTTTCTACCTATCAGTTTTCACATTTTCTAGATTCCGTTTGAACCTCCAACTAGGCCAGAGAACCTAATTTTTAACTAGGTCGGACACTAGGTCTGGACAAGGCCAAAAACTAGTAAAAAACTATAAATAGAGCTAGAGAGCTCATTTTTGAGGTTAGCTTGTAATAGAATTGAACTTCTATGAGCATTTTGGAAGTAATCTAAAAGAACTCCATCTTCTTCCTCTTTGTTCTTGCCGTGTGTGCGTGTGTGTGTGTGTATGTGTGTGCATGTTTGTGTGCTTCTCACTCATGCACTTTGTGCCTTCACTTGCTCGAGGTCATCATACCATCCTCACGTCTTCCCGGATTGACATTAAAGGAGGTGCTACTCATCACTGAGCTACAATACTATTGCTAAAGCTAATGAGGAAATCAAGCAAAAAGATGAGATGATTCAGCAACGACAAGAGCAGCTAGAGCAAAAGGCGATTGAGGGGACACCAGTAGTTCCAAAATCTGCAGAGGCTACTGAGGAGACTGAGGTACGTCCTCTCTCTCCCCCCTTATATCATTCGCCAATAAGGGAGGAACAAGCGATCCGAATTGAACATAATAATCGGGACATTGCAGAACTGAGCCGATCGGAAAGGGCACTACTGGTGTCCCAACTTACTGTTGAATTTGAAGATCAAATAATCCAAGTCATTAAGGAAGCTAAAATTGAAAGCAAAGACCTGGATCAAATTTTGAAGCCTTTCAATGTACCATATGGTCTCCTAAAAGAACAAACGCGACAGTATATAAAGAACATGACAAATAAAGCTCCGAACAACAATCTCCAATTCAACCTCGATACATTCACGTATACTCAAGAAGAATTCGAGAAGGCTGATCCTATCTAGAGAAGGAAGCTTTTGGAGAAGAACCCTACACTGCGGGTACAGTGGGAGGCATCGCCATATGTACTTCAAGTCAATCCATCATTTTGTCCAGTACCCCGCAGACGATCCTGGTCGCAATTTTGGGAAGGACAGTGCCAGGGAACCATTAATAATCAATGGCTGAATTATCCGTTATTACCTAGTCCACCACATAACTACCTACTGATGGAAGAGTACATGGTAAAAACAATGGAATTTTGGATTGCAAGATATGCGACGGTACCGGACTTAGCAGTTAAAATGACCAATAAGATTTTTAGCATGCTCCTGACAGTAATTAAAGTCTTCCAACACGCAAAATATACATTTTTGAACTTTATCGGCATTACACAAGGCTCTAAGGCGCTCGTTTTTTATCTCTCTACTATTCCGAGCTGCTTAACCCTTATGGCGTATTATTCGAGACTTATGTTTTTACCAAGCACATACATGCAAACATTCGAAGAGGCATTTTTCACTGGTTTCTTCGAAATAGATTCAGAAATTTTTGTGAAGATGACTTCAAATCTTAACGCCAGACTGGTAGCTTACGAAACAAGCTTTTTTGCGGATCACCGTCAAGCACCAGAAGATGGAGTGAAGTCAACACAGTGGAAAGAATTTATGATTTGTCACGCCAATTTGCTGAATCAAAGAGAGCAAGCAACCATACAAACGTACTCATGTCGCCACAAAAAGCCTATCGGGGACGACAGAGTTCAGGAGGAGGGACCTGTAGAAGGGGAATCAAGCAAGAAGAGAAGAAGAAGAAGATCAAAGTCAAAAACTGCTCAATAAAGAATGAAGATCATAAAGTGAAAGAACCACCCTCTACCCAAAGCCCCGCAGGGGTACGCATCAGGCAACAACGCAAAACATCTAGGTCCTGAGGAATGGAATTAAAGAACAATTAGAACCAGGACATTTCATGGGAAGGACGGACCAGGGCCAGGAACTATCCATGAAGAAGTGCAAGACAATATTTGGCAGGTAATAATCCTTCCATTGATAGCGTGCATGGGCAACCAAGTAAACAGGCTCAGAGCAATACAACAGGTCAGATGTGTGAAGACAAAGACAAATTAGAAGACCAAAAGCTAGAAAGAGGCAGAGGCTGAAAAGTTGAAGAGAGTGACTAAGAACAACGCATTCCTAGTCACTGGTGGCATGCGTGGTAGCCCAACTGAATACAGCAACCCAGACATGTGACATAAGGAATACGAAGGGGCAAACAGAAGCAAAGGACATACCTCAGACAAAATAACAAATTCTCTGACAGTCCTTATCGCTTCTTGGACCACTGGGTGCATCATTCAGAACTCTTAAACAAGCTGAGGACAAGAAGTAAAGCCTGTCAACGGACGACAGAGACAAAGAGGGGGAGAGTGTTGGAGAGCAAAGAAGCACAAAAGAGGAGCCCCAAAATTTTCAAATTAATGGGCACATTTCTCTTCTTCAAAAGTCTTAAGAAATCCCCTCAAGCCATGTAAATGCACTAGAGGAGTCCTCTAATTGCATAATCCCAACTTGTTGTAAAATATCCCTTGTAAATTAGTAGGAAATTTACTTTTTAGTAATGAAGTGCCGGTCTCTCGTGTGAAAGGACCAAATTTAGGGCACATGTATATAAGTCACTTTGTGACTCTTTGTAGAGACTTTTTGCCATTGTGAAGAAGGAGAGTTCCTGACTTTCGAATTTGCTTCTTTCCTGCAGATTTCCATCTTCTCTTTGATCTTCTATGTGTGTGTATTGCTTGGAATGTGTGTGTAGGACTGTTGTCTACCCCTCCCCACTGTTTTTGAGCTACTGTAGTGTGTGTGTGAGCTTGTAGAAGTTGTGGAGTGAGTGTGGGTTTTTCCTGCCATTCACTATTTTGGTCATAACTTGAAGCATGGTTGTCAGAATCGAGTGCACTTCTAGTAGATGCATCTCATCGAGAGCTTCGAAACGAGTCCACTATTGACTATATTCGAAGTTCGGAGCTGGGAAAAATCCTCAATTTACTGAAAACTGTTGTAAGTGGTATCGTGGCAGACACTTTCAGTATTTCAGGGAGTTTGAGAGGTGGATTAGTCTTTTCTCATACATATAAGCTGACCACTTCATTTTCCATCATGTGTGCACATGTCCTCATACACTTCGTTAGGTCATTTGATTGGATTGACAAATAAGCGTGTGTCAATTTCCCACTATACGTACTTGTGTGGCAATTGGGATTTAGTCTCATTGGCACAAGTCCTTGAGTCTTCTTGACTTAGGTACACACATACAAAGTTATTATTTCTACATGTAAGAATTCTTCTTTTGACCAAATATGGAAAAGGATATTACATAGTATGTTTCCCATTGCATTTTGTGTTACCATGTGAAACGATATCATGGTAAAGCATTTGGATTATTAATGCCACTTCCCATACCTAATGGATCATGGGAACAAATATCAATGGATATTATTACTGGTCTCCCCACAACTTCATCCCATAATGATATGATTTGGACGATTGTTGATAGGTTTAGTAAACAAGCGTATTTCATTCCTTGTAAAAAGACTCTTTTTGCATCTCAGGATGCTAAGTCATTTATTAAATGTATTTTTTTCCATATCATGGTTTTCCAAATTTTTATTCTTTCAAATCGAGATGTTCATTTTTTGTAATCACTTTTGGGTTGCATTATTTCAAAATTTAGGTTCCAAAATAGACCTTAGCTCTACATTTCATCCTGAAAGTAATGGGCAAAGTAAAGCTATGAATAATACTATTTTGGATTTATTATGTTGTTATTCTTTAGATAATCCAAGTAATTGGGATGAGAAAGTTCCTTTACTACAATTTGCATATAATAACACAACACATACCACTATTTGATGTGTGCCATATGAAATTGTTTATGGTAAAAAGCTTCCCATTCCCATGTCTATCACTCAAACTGATATACCTATGGCTGATTCTTTTGCACAAGAACATATTTCTACACTTCATGAGGTTCATGAGCACATTAAAAAAGATTCAAGAACGTTACATGCATAATGTTAATAAGAAACGAGTAGCTAAATAGTTTAATGAAAATGACTTTGTATGATTACGAATAATTAAAAGACATTTGGAAAATATTTCACAACATTCGAAGGTTAAGCTTGCACCACGGTATTATGGAGCTTTTCGTATTATCCAAAAAATTAATGAGAATGCTTTTAGACTAGACATACCTTCTCATTGGAATGTATATAATTCTTTTCATACTAGTTTATTGTTGGGTGTGTGTAGAAGTGTGAGAGACACATAAGAAGCACACACAAGGAGCACAAACGCAGCAAGACACACGGAGAAGATGATGGCTGGAATAACTCTCTATATTGATTGATGAACTGAACTGAAGTAAGAGCTGAATAATATCCCTAAGTACAAAGTACCACCACATATGAGAGTATCAAGTATGTGGTAACATGGGGAAAAAACCTCTAGCCAGCACTAGAGTAAAAAGTGCCCATGTATAGGGAAAAGGTTCACATCAAAGCTACTCGAGGAACACATAAGTGTAACAAATCTCCCTGGAGCGAATGATGTGAACACATACAGGGAGTGACAGATCAGCCCCCACAAGGTAATAAGCCTAAAGCTTTGCGAAAATCTTCAAACTTTTCCCGTGGAAGAGCTTTGGTGAATATGTCTGCCACATTATCTTGTGTAGGCACATATACCAAATCAATATCTCCTACATGAAGGCGCTCTCTCACATAGTGATAATGCACCTCAATATGTTTGGTCCGTGCATGAAACATTGGGTTTCGTGCAATAGCCAAAGCACTCTGACTATCAATGAGAATATGCGTAGCAACATCAATATCCATGCAAAGATCCATCAATAGGCGTCTCAGCCATATACACGCCACTGTCGCTGTGAAAACTTCCCTGTACTTAGCTTCACAACTCGATGTCGCCACTGTAGGTTGCTTCTTACTCAACCAAGATATGCATGAGTCTCCAAGGAAAAAGCAATTACCACTAGTGGACACATGTGTATCATAACAACCAGCCCAATCACTATCTGTAAAAGCATGCAAGCATGGCTGAACATCTCTGACATAAAAGAGACCTAAGCTCAAAGTGCCTCGAAGATATCTAAACACACGTTTCACCGCTTGCCAATGCTTAGTGCCAGGGCTATGCATGAATCGACTCAACTGGGAAACTGCATACTGTATATCCGGCCTTGTGTTGCATGCATATATAAGACATCCCACAGCTTGCTGATAAAGAGAAGTGTCAAATGCATCACTGGAATCCTCAACTGAGAACTTGAATCCTGTCTCAACTGGTGTGGAAACTGGCTTATAATCCTCAAAGTCAAAACGCTAAAGTAGTTTCTCAACATACTTGGCTTGATGCATAACAATTCCCTCCTCAATGGATACAAAATGGATGCCAAGATAGTAGCTCAAAAGACCAAGATAAGTGACATCAGAAGTATGCTGCAAATCAGCCATAAGAATGTCAAGTTTTGCATCGCATGACCCAGTCAAGAGTATGTCATCGACATAAAGAACAAGCACTATAAGATCAGCCCCATTTTTGCGTACATAGAGTGTGCTTTCAATCGGACTACATGTGAAGCCAAGACCAATCAAGTGCTTATATATTTTGTCATACTATGCACGTGGAGCTTGCTTGAGACCATACAAGGCTTTATGCAAGCGACAAACCATATGCCCTTTCCCTTTCATATCAAATCCAGGAGGTTGCTTCACATAAACCTCTTCTTGCAAATCACCATTCAAGAAGGCTGTTTTTATATCCAACTGATGCACTTTCCAACCTCGATGGGCAGCCAATGCAACCACGGTACGAATGGTAGTCATGCGTGAAGTAGGTGCAAAAGTTTCCTCATAGTCAATGCCATATTGTTGCGCATATCCTTTGGCAACCAATCTAGCTTTGTAGCGATCAATGCTACCATCAGATTTTCTCTTAATCTTGTAAACCCACTTTGTACCAATGGCATTCTTTCCTTTTGGCAATTCACATAACTCCCAAGTACCATTCCTATGTATGGAATCCAATTCTGATTGCATAGCACTCATCCATTGTGTATCGTCACATGCATCTTCAAAAGAAAGTGGCTCTTCATTACATGCTGTAGCAATAAGAGAATAATCCACAAAATTATTTGATGCATGGTGAGAGCTTGATCTTGTTCTACCAAGTAAAGGTGCACTCAATTTGCTATCCTGCAAAGTTTGTTTTAGCCACTTTGGCATAGATTGTGCACTCTTGATAGACATGCGTTCATTATGTAATATATCTTCAATATGTACATCATGCATGGGCTGAATTTCATGCTCAGTTTTAGCCATATTTTGACGCAAATGTTCAGCCATATGTGGCTGGAAATTTCCAACAATTTTGATAATTTTTGGCTGAATTTTTTCAGCCATGTTTGGCTGGAAATTCTCTACATTTTCAGCTCTATTTGGCTGGAATTTTTCAGCCCTTTGAACCTCAGTTGGCTGGACAACTTGGCCATAGTCAAGTGCACCATTTTGGAACAAAGGCATGAGTGTATCGAACACATCTTGTGAGCTAACTGTTGGCAGTTTTTTGCATTCAAGTAGAGGGAAAACTGAATTTTCAGCAAATACCACATCTCGACTCACAATAATTGTGTTCGTCAATGGATGGTACAACCGATATCCCTTACTTTCAGCACTATATCCAACAAATATACACTTCTTTGCCTTGTCATCAAGTTTGTGACGTTGTTGTGATGGCACAAGAGCATATGCCAAACAACCAAACACACGCATATGACTAACCATAGGCTTATGACCATTCCAAGCCTCATAAGGAGTGATGACTCTCAATGCTTTTGTAGGGCAGCGATTCAACACATAGTTTGCACACATGACCGCTTCCATCCAAAACTTATGAGGAAGATGCTTTTCTTTAACCATACATCGTGCCATTTCAAGTAGAGTTCTATTTTTACTCTCGACAACACCATTTTGTTGAGGTGTATATGGCACCGTACATTGGTGTGAAATACCTCTTTCACGAAGAAAAGCATTAAACTCATGTGACATGTATTCACCACCACGATCCGTGCGTAGAGTCAAAAGCTTTTGTGAAGAAAAATTTTCAGCCATAGCTAAAAATGCTTTGAATCAAGAAAATACCTCATTCTTTGCTTTCATAGGATACACCCATGTATAGCGAGTAGCATCATCAATGAAAGTAACAAAATATACATGCTTCCCAAAAGATGGAGTCTTGACCGTACCACATACATCACTATGAACAAGTTGCAATTTTCTTGTAGTGTGTGTATGAGTATCTTTTGGAAAAGAAGCACGATGCATTTTTCCAAGAATGCAACCTTCACATGCATGCTTTTCAATGGACTCAAGTGTAGGCAAGCCAATAACCATGTCATTCTTTTGCAAGTAGAGCAAACTATTGAAGTTTAAATGACCAAAACGCTCATGCCAAAGCTCCATTTCAGCCATGGAAGAAGTATGAGCAACTAAGGCATTCGAGGCAGCCCTCTTGTATGTATCCATGCGATACAAACCATTACATAATGTACCGGACATCACAATAACATCGCCATTGCTGAAATCATGAACCATACACTTATCATCAACAAAGTGTACATGAAGTCCAGCTTTGGCAATCAACGGAACTGAAATTAAGTTCTTCTTGATACCGGGCACATACAATGCATTTTTCAAGAGAATCACACCTCCATTTGCAGTCGTAAGCTCAATTTCTGCTACTCCAATGATAGGATAAGAGGCATTGTTTGCACACACCACATGTCCTCCTTTAGGTGCATCTTTCAAAGAGGCAAAAAATCTTTTGCATGATGTTATGTGCTTTGAAGCACCACTATCAAAGAACCAATCTGAATCAGCCTCACTCACAACCATACATTTAGAATGTAAAGAAGCATCATAATGACATGTAACAACACATGCCCAAAAATCTTAAGCCATGTTAGCTTCATCATTCTTTGCATTTGCTGAATTTTCAGCTATAGACATGCCCGATTCCTTCTTCTTTTCATTGCATTTAGCAAGCTTTCTACACTCATCAATAGTACGACCGGCCTTCCGACAATATTTGCATCTCTTCTTTTGCAAATCACTATCATTAGAGGAATGAGTGGAAGAGGAAGCTTGAGGCTTTGGTTTTGATGAACCCAAAGCTGAACCATACTTGCTTTTCCCCTTTTGTGAGATAGCAAGTGCTTGCGTTCCCTCAATCGAACCACTCCTATTCACTCTAGATTGCTCTTCTTGCAAAAGAAGAGACACAACCCCATCAAATGCATACATATTAGGATTTCCTTTTGAAACCAAACGAAGTGTAGTAGCAAAGCTTTGAAAAGATTCCGGTAATCCTTTCAACAATGTAGAAATGAGTGATGCATCCGGAATGATCTCATCTATGTTTGCCAGTTGCTCTTTCAAGTCCTTGATGCGTGTCACATACACATCCACTGACTCATTTTCAGCCATACATACATCCTCAAGTTGCTTCCTCAAGTATGCAACACGTGCTGCATTACGCACGGCATACAAAGAAGCAAGAGTGTCCCATGCCTGTCGTGATGTAGAACATGACCGAATGTGTGGAACTATATGACGCTTCACTGAAAGCGCAATCAAAGCATGAGCTTGAGCATCTTTTCCATCCCATCTAAGCTGCTCCTGTGTAGGTGGAGAAGGAGAAACCACTGTACTCGAAGAAGAAGCTCCATCTGTGACAGTAGACTGTGAAGTAGAAGCACCTTCTGGTTTTCGATCTACATCTGTCACTATGTTCCAAAGTTGTTTTGCAACAAGAACATGCTTCATCATGTAAGACCACATCAGATAGTTGGTCCCATCAAGCTTATCTTGAGCTTGAAGCATGCCAAACAAGTCATTGCTGCCCGCCATTTCACTAAGGAACAAGAATGTGACAAAATCTTCACTTCGAGGAAAGCTGAAATGAGTGCTGAAATTTCAGCTCACAAATTGTCATTCTGATGGCGATTCTGACTGCACGAATGGCTTTGAAATGGGGGTAAAACTTCAGCACACCTGGTGGAAATGTTTTCGGGCTGCTGAAATTCACAGTTCTATGCTCCGAAGTCGATTTGCAATGTTAAAGTGCACGCGCGCCGTGACACAAAAAACCCGAAACTTGAGAAGAAGCTGAACCTGCTCTGATACCACTGTTGGGTGTGTGTAGAAGTGTGAGACACACACAAGAAGCACACGCAAGGAGCACACACAAGGAGCACAAACGTAGCAAGACACACGGAGAAGACGATGGTTGGAATAGCTCTCTCTATTGATCGATGAACTGAACTGAAGTAAGAGCTGAATAATATCCCTAAGTACAAAGTACCACCACATATGAGAGTATCAAGTATGTGGTAACATGGGGAAAAAACCTCTAGCCAGCACTAGAGTAAAAAGTGCCCATGTATAGGGAAAAGGTTCACATCAAAGCTACTCGAGGAACACATAAGTGTAACATTTATTGAAATCCTTTAAAGGAACTTTACCACTCACTCCTATTTTAGATGATCTTGCTTTACTTGAAGAGGATACTGAAATTTTAGTTCTACAAAAAATACTTGATTATGATGTTACTACTACATGCACAGGTAAGCAATATCATAGATATTTAGTTAAATAAAAAAATCACTCACTTGAAGAATCTCAATGGATTCATAAGACATCATTAACTCCACATTATGATCATTTGATTTCTGCATATCATTCACAATCACATTAAATTCTAGTTCTCCATTTCCATGCATGTGTTTTTACATAGAGCATGGTTATGATTGTTCAATGATGGGAAATGTGACAAACCATCCATGTCTACTTTACTATTATCAACTGAAGTTAGTTGCTCATCAACTGGGAGGCATGTTATACTTTATGGAATGATGGAATGTTATATAGATTTTAATGTCTTGAGGTTTTTAATGTGATTGTGTTTTGATTTAGAAGGTGAAAACTCACGGAGGTGTGAATGCACATGGACTTATTCAGATATCTTTGAAGATAGTTAAAAGATAGTAGTTTATATATTTTTATAAAAATAATAGATTGATTTAGAAAGAAACATTTTTGTAAAAGTAGTAAATTGCTTAAAAAGCGACTATTTTGAAAATAAAGTAGATTTTTATAAATGCACGTTTTTCCAAGAGCCACCCTCATGTATCTTCTATTCAATACGTAATGAGAAATACATATAAATACACATACTCTAACAGACTTGTTCATTAGAGCATGTGGGGAGGGATTATACCCAATCTTATGTTCAATTTCTTGTCTCTTTCTATTCTATTTATGCTTTTGTGAGATTTCATTTCTGTACTATCCTCTATGTACATGCATCTACAAGATCTGATCAACAGAGAGGGATCAAGACAAGTCGTGGAATCACAAGGAAGACTTATAAAGTCAAGAAGACATCAAAAGGCAACTACATCAATCAAGACCTCAACTAGTCGAAGGTTAGCAATGAAGAACCTATCAAAAGGTAACATCCACACCTTGCAAAGCATACAAAACTCGAGGAGAAGATAGAGGAGCACCTTAGAGCTCAATATGGCTGAGTATAGTGCACAAATAGAGAATTTATAGAAAGGCAACTTTCAACCATGGAAATTTAGAGTTAGCAACTACCTTATGGGCAAAGCATTGTGAGGATTGAAAAGTGGCACAGAGCCAAAGCCTCATGTACATGATCCATTACTTTAAGGACATGTCACAAAACTTAATGAATGGATAGAGAGGGATAGGAGAGTCATATTCATTCTATACCAACACATAAGAAATAGCATGATTAGGCAAACACAAGACTTGGCACGTCCAAGAAGGTTTGGGAAACCCTGGACAGATTGTACTCTTCATCAACCAAGGCAAGGAAGATTCAACTCCAGAATTAGTTAAATAATCTTAGGAAAGCACCAACCACTAACATTAATGAGTACCTTTAGAAGGTTAAGGAGCCTGTAGAAGTCGTAGACTCAATTGGCAGCCCCATGAAAGATGAAGATCTTGTTGCTTACACTCTCAAGGGATTGATAGAGGATGAAAGGTGGAAAGGATTCATTGATTACGTCAATGAATGAACTTACTTATGTGAACTCGTTCTTTGGAAATTTATGTATGATCTATTTGGTTGCTTCCATTAGTTGTTCCAATTCTTCTCAGTCTAGATTGCATCCAAAAATCCACTCAAAAGCCTTATCTACAAGGAACCATGTCCTTGGAAGTTGGTTTGTGAAAATGAACCTTTAGTTTGGCTTTTGGTGCCCTTTATGGTTGACCTATTTTTAGGGAATAGTTTTGATGAGCTCTTGTAGGATAAAGGTATTAAGAGGGAAGTAACTACCAGGTACTCTCCTCAACTAAATGGAATTGCAAAGAGAAGAAAGAAGACATTGGTTGGATCAGTCAAAAAAATGCTTGAAGAGAAGAGGTTGCCACATTATCCATGGGTAGAGGCTATTTCAACTACTCTATATCTTATCAATAGACTACCATCCAAATCACTTTAAGGTATGACTCCTTATGAAGCATGGCATGCAAGGAAACCTAGTCTAGGACATTGCAAGGTGTTTGGTTGCTTAGCTTACGTTCATGTACCTTCACAAATAAGAGGGGGTGAATTCTCTAGTTTAAGGTGGCTTCCAAGTATGGATGATATCCATGGTAGGGCGAAGTGATGCCCTTGTCAAGGTCTCTTTCTCCTCCTCTCTATGTGCTACACACACAACTATGGTTATTCGTGATCACTACAACACCTCTGTCCCTTATGATCATGCTCCCTCTCACGATTACCTTCACACAACCCAATCGACACTTCATGGCACACAACAACTGTTTAAGGCATGTTAAATGGATCTTTCCTCAAAGCCTATTGTCTTATGTTTTTCTCTACTCCATTGAGCTACACGTACATGTAACAAGGCCCATGAAAAGGTTATCCCACATCCCCTCTCGGTTTGATGCAAATATTTCCCACACAAGATGGTTGACTAAGCATGCTTTGGTTGTATGTAAATGATTTTCTACAATGTTTAAAAATAAAAAATTCGTTTTTTCTGGGTTGCAACCTTTCAAAAGCATTTCAATTGGCAACTATGGAACACTTCAAGCTGCAACGTTTAGTGGCATTTTGATGCCAAAAATGTGTTTAAAAGATACTTTGGGCACTCTTTGATTCGATAGACATGGGGAGTGTTTAAGAAAGATGCTAGCAAAGAACTAGTCATCCATTCTCATCATATCACACATAGAAAAATCTATAACTTGGAATATAAATCATATCAATATAAATATGAGACATTGGCTTCATTTTCAGCAAATAACAATTGATGTGTGCCATGGATTGTGATATTATTCAACAAGCAATTGATAATAAGAGTTAGTCCTCTTTATAATAAAGAATTTCTAGTTTTAATTATTTAGAAATTTAATATCTACTCATTACTTGCTCAATGCATATCATTCACAATAGAAGAGCATGGGCACTAGGCAAGCTTCGAAGTTCTTGAACTATTGTGCAATAAATAAATAAATGATACATTCCTATATCCTATATGGTGAATCACAACTCACTAGTTAATATTCTTGGTCCTAAACCATCAATGTATCCAAAAGCATCCGCTTGAGAGCATAGGGGCATAGGTAGAAACACTCTATAATATATATGGAAAATAGTCACTATGTAATATGAATGACTAGAATGGCAAATATGCAAGTTCTTATCCAACTCACTAACCTATAGGCATGGATTAGGAGAGTGGTAAAGACATGGAAAATGAGGTTTCCAAGTGCTACAACAATGAGTTCTCAATGTTCTCACTCAACCTGTGAAGACGCAAGTTCAATTGTAAAGTGTTTGGGCAAAATTCGATACTAATAGAAATTATTCACTATAAATGTGTTCTAGAAAATTAGAACAGAATACCCCTAAGGTCTGTTTTTTGTAAAAATCATCAATGCTAAGGGCCGAGTATGTATATAGAGAGAATGACAAGTGTGTCACATGCCAAACTTCAAATCTCACTATCAAGAGGCAAGAATATTAGGACAATGGCTACAACTAATCACAACTATGGCATACACATACAAAACCAACACACACACACACACACACATATATATATGTGTGTGTGTGTGTGTGTGTATATATATATATAGATAATCGGGATGCCCTGGTCTTGAACATGAGCATCCCTCAGGATGCCCAAACCTAAAAAGTGGGCATCCTTTGATGCCCAACCCCCCCCCTTTGATGCCCAATTTGAACATGGGCATCGCTCAGGATGCCCAAACCTAAAAAGTGGGCATCCTTTGATGCCCAACCCCCCCCCCCTTTGATGCCCAATTTGGGCATCAAATTTAAACAGTGGGTTCAACACTTGTCGTGCATCTCTGATCTTCTCGGAGGTCGCATCTGATCAGTGGTGGGATGAAATAAGCCGTACTCCGCAGGCAGAAGAAGGCATGCAAAAGAAGAAGACATACAAATCCAGATGGCAGATAAAAGTACTGAAGCCTGAATCCTTAGCGTTGAGTAGTCAGGAAACGTTTTGGCTGGACCGAAATCAACTCATCCTCGTTAGCTGCGCTGTTCTTTTCCAACTGCACTTTCCATAGCCTTCCAGTTCAATATCCTCGTTTCTGAGTTCGAGTGTCCTGACTCCTCAGCTATCTTCAATTGCACGCAGGAGAGAACTAGTTTCCGAGTCCCCATCATGCCTTACAACACACGGATGTTTGTAGAAAGTCGTACCTGTTTGGGCTGTCACGGATGTGACTCGGGACCGCGATATCCTGAGGAACGGAAGGACAGTGATGGAGTAGATTTCCTGCTTAACCAGATAGCGGAGCTCGGAAAGATCGCTAGACAGACGCATTGCTCTCTTGTTCGTTGCGCTCGTGCGTCTCTTTTCTGCATGTGTCAGACGAAGTAGGGAGGGTGTCCATGATTAAGCTTGCAGCTCATGGCTCGTGTTTATATTCTGGAAATCGCCAAAGTAAACGTAGAAAGAAGGGGGTTAACCATGAAGTGTGCTTAGTGTTGTTGGGACGTTGCCTATCGAGGTTCTGGTGTAAAGGGGTGGTGGGATATCGCATATGCTTACAATGGGAAGCAAGTACCCCAAGGTTGGTGCCATTGAAGTAGAAATCAGACCATCTGGCACTCGCAGATATTGTTATAAGCGCGCATACCCACTCTCTCTCTCTCTCTCACACACACGCACACTTCAAGAGCCAGAGCGTATACTGTTGGTGTGTGTGTTAGATAGAGAGAGAGAGAGAGAGATGGAGGTACTGCCTATGATGGTCTCTGATAACAGCATTGTGATCGCAGACAGCTGCAAGTTCGTGCGACGTGGACTATCGAACAGGGTTTGGAAATCCATGGACGAGCTTCAGGCAGAAGGTTTATCTGTGAGCAGTCGTCAGGCGTCATCACTGCCATCCTCTCCTACCTTTGTTTCGTCAGTTTTTTCCCACTCTTCCTTAGTTTTTCCATCTACTCTAAACCCTTTTCCATCTACTGTAAAACCAGAACCACTCTCTTTAGCCGAAGGTTTTGATGAGCAACAGTTGTCCAAGCAATTTGTTGTAGTCTCAGGAGCAGAGCATTGCATACAGAAGGAGGACCTACAGCGGACTCTTGGCTTGAGCAGAGAGCTATCTATGCAACACCATATTGGGCTAGAGACCACGAATTGTGCAGAATGTAGTAATTCAGAGCCTGCTTCTCATGTGAAGGGTTTTAATGCAGCACCGACTGGAGGAGTTGAGGTGGAAGAGTCGCATAAACACAGCTCTCCACATACTGATACGTGCGATTCTACTTCTCTCAAGCAGCTGTTCAAATCTGATGGTGCTGAACCGCCTGAAACTTTAATTCACAAAAATAAGAGTTCGAGGAAGAGAGACGACCTACAGGAGACCCTTGATTTGAGGGCAGATGTATTTATCCAACAGCATGTTGGGGTAGTGACCATGAATTGTACAGATTGTGATCCTTCAGTGTGGGCTTCTCGTGCAAAGAGCTTGGAGGAAGAAGAGACTGGAAAAGATGATCTGGCGCATTCATATGGGCAGAACCCTCCACGTACAGGTGCATGTGATTCTGCTTCTCCCAAGCAAAGCTACAAATCTAATGGTGCGAAGTCACCAGAAGCTTCAACTCAAAGAATGAAGAGCTCTAACGAGCGAGAGGGCCTACAGCAGATCCTTGGCTCATTGGAGGAGGTATCTGTACAACAACATATCCAGCTCGAGACCATGATTTGTGCAGAATGTGATAATTCAGAGCCTGGTTCTCATGTGAAGACATCAGAGACAGAAATGAGTGGGGAAGGTATAAAAGCACAGAACCTTTCAGATACCGGTACATGCGAGTCTTCTTCTCTCAAGCAAAGCTACAAATCTAATGGTGCAGAGTTGCCTGATTCGAGTCAGAGAAATAAGAGCTCCAAGGAGAGAGAGGACCTGAAGCATGCTCTTGGCTTGAGGGGAGCTGTATCTATGCTACAACATATTTCGCTAGAAACCATGAATTCTGCAGAATGTGATAATTCAGCATCATATGAGATGGAACAAGCACCACCAAATGCTTGTCCACAACCTTTGCCAACTACCAATGACACAGAGGATGTAGGACAATCTTGTGACGACATAGATCATATATCACAGGAAAACAACATTGACCATCAAGAAATGCATTCATATGCTTCTACTTCAACCAAGAGAACCGATAATCAGAAACATGCATACTTACATGTCAAAGATCCTGATACACAGATCCTCAGTAAAGAGGTGACCCTGAATGAACATTTGCAACAGGATCAAACTGGTAGAGAAGATGCTTCCATAAGGAACTTTATCCTGCAGCGCTTTCTTCCAGCTGCTCAAGAGGTTGCAGGTATGGAACATCAGAGCTCCAAAGCTTCTTTTGTTAACGGAAGAAAAGCCAATACAGAATGTGGTCGCACCTCAAAAGTTGGCAGACATCCTGTGGCACAGCGTACCAGGTCAAGAGCAAATCGAGTGTCCAAAGGGTTCTGTTCTATGCATACACTGTGTAATAGACAGCGGAATGATGCCACATCAAACCTCATGAGATCTTGTGGGTTTTTTTTCATAGGGCTTAAGAGTGCACTACTCAGGGCTCAACGCACAGTCTCCACATCCACACACTCTACTTCAGCAAAGAAGAGCTTGGGGTTATTACATATGTCCAGCCATGTGAAGGTTGCTGATGAAGTGTCTTCATTCATCAGCTCCAGAGTAAAGGTAATTTTCTGCAATATCTGAAAGTTAGCATTTTCCCAGGGGATCAAGTTGTCCTATGTTTTTTCTTATTCTTATGCATCAACTGTAGGCATCCTTACATAGCTGGCTGTTTGAGATTAGGAGTCACTTATTCAATCCCTATTCCATGCTGAGCAACCAGTAATAGCTGCAGCTTATGATGTCATCAGAAATTGTACTGTTTATGCATCTTGGTGACTACTCTTTTTTTTTTTCATTTTTGTAGGTAGATGGTGGAGCTGAGGAATATATCTCAGAGCATCCTAATGACAATTTCACTTACTCCACTTCTGCATTTCCTCTCACTGTAGAGAAAGATGCAATGAGATATGGTACCAACCTATCCAATGGTGTATGTGCTCTAGTGGGACCTTGCGATTCAGAATGCAAAAGGCATTCTCATAGCCGATCTGAAAAATTGGACATTGCAAGTGATACTTTCAAACAGATGGCATCACTGGATAGCGTCCCAATAGACTTTCTTAATTTACAACTAGGGACCAAACAAAAGGAGGTGAAAGCAGAAGATCCTCGACTGACTGAATGTAGCTGTGCCTTTGCAGAAGCTATTTCCATTCATGGTGATGAAAAGGAAAACACAAAAGAAGTTCTATCAGAATCCCAGATAGTCATAAAAACCACCTCTGAACGAAATCATGTTGGCAAAGATGCAGACGATGATGAGGAAAGCGAGCCTAAATTTTTTGATGCCTTCAGCAGGCTCAACTCTATAAGATCAAATGCATCTTTCTATACAGTTGGGTCACCAAAATCTCAGAGCGATTCACTTTTGTGGCAAAATGAATGGGCTGCAAACTATCAGTCTTACTTCGTGGATGCTTCGAGTCAATTCGAAACTGCTCAAGCCTTTACAATAGAGAAAACACCAAGAGTATTATGTTCACAGATGGAAGATGCAAGCGATGCAAGCAGAGAACCATCAAGCGTAAGCAACAGGTTTGGCAAGGCTCTCAAGCTTGAGATATGTGAGTCTATGTGTAATGAAAGCCCAGTATATGATGGCACACATGTTCTACGAGAAGGTGATCCACGAGAAGGTAACTTTCCTGGATTACAACATGCTGCTTTTGATGGTCTCTACTCTCTAGGTGTAGGGGTAGTTTCTCCTATTTTCCCTGCGAAGTGCCAGAGTGGCAACACCTCTTTAGGCTGGCCTCTTGCTTTATCAACCTATCAAGCAAGCAGTGTGGATGGATTCGATAGAATCAATCAGGAGAAGCAAACCGAAAAGTGTGCATTTGGTTTAGAAGTATCATCACCACCATTGCCACCCTCCCCAAGGGGAGCTTGGTTAGGAAAAGCACTTGCAAGGAGTGCAGTGAAGACATCTCCATTGGCCACTCTGCAGCAAAAAGATAAGTTGGCTGCAACCAGAAAAAAGTTGGATTCATTGCTGACTGATACAAATGGAGAATCAAGCTGGGAAGAGGTTGTGAAGGGAAGCCAGGTAGAACCAGGGAAGTTGAGATTTTTGGAGGTATGATAATACGTGGTGCTCTATTCAATACGTTGATGTATACAAATGTATGGATACTGCATGCTTCTGTACATGTTCTGTGTGTGTGTGTGTGTGTGTGTGTGTGAGAGAGAGAGAGAGAGAGAGAGAGAGAGAGAGAGAGAGAGAGAGAGAGAGAGAGAGCGAGAGAGAGAGAGAGAGAGAGAGAGAGAGAGAGAGAGAGAGAGAGAGAGAGAGAGAGAGAGAGAGAGAGAATGGTGTGCGCGCATGCATATGTGTGCCCTTAGGAGTGTTTTGATAAGAATTTTCATGCTCTCAGTATGATCTGTTTCCAAGTGAGAGGTCTGTTTTGATCAGGAATTACCACATCATCATCCGTTGAATCATCGTGGGCTTCAACCATTGAAGCTTTGAGAAGATCACAAAAGAGAGAGACTTTCTGAAGCTGGGTTATAGAACGTCTAATCTCGAAGTTCGAATCATTGTCTATGGCCATCTTCGAAAGCTGGTTACGCTCCCAAATGGGACATGATCTTCAAATGAGGTCCCTAAAGAATTAACTACTCTCGCCATCCTTCTCAAGCATGTTATGAGTATATTGATAGCACACAAACAGAAAGAACAATATTCAATTCTTTGGGGAAACTAGTAAATAATAATTTCTGAGGAAACTAGGAGACCTTTGCAAACATGCTATGTGTATCACTTGTAGAGTACAATCAGAAAAATCACCAACCTTCATTTCTGAGGAAATCAGCACACAGGCCATACATCTTCAAAACATATTCATGATTATTATAGGTAATATACAATCAGACTTGTACTCATGTTCCTGTTTCAGATCTACTTAGTTTTAACTTCCAGTTTTACTTGTCTTGCTGTGGAAGAGGCAGTTAGTATCAGAGATTCCGACTTCAACTGCATTAAACCAATTTAACGTACTATTACTGTCAATTCCGTAACGTTTAGGGAAGCATGCTAATGAGAGCTATAAATTACGACTAAATATTATCTAATGCAGTCGTGGTGGACTTAAGATTTTTTGCTGCTAATGTTCTGTGTGTGTGTGTGTGAGAGAGAGAGAGAGAGAGAGAGAGAGAGAGAGAGAGAGAGAGAGAGAGAGAGAGAGAGAGAGAGAGAGAGAGAGAGAGAGAGAGAATGAGAATGGTGTGCGCGCATGCATATGTGTGCCCTTAGGAGTGTTTTGATAAGAATTTTCATGCTCTCAGTATGATCTGTTTCCAAGTGAGAGGTCTGTTTTGATCAGGAACTACCACATCATCATCCGTTGAATCATCGTGGGCTTCAACCATTGAAGCTTTGAGAAGATCACAAAAGAGAGAGACTTTCTGAAGCTGGGTTATAGAACGTCTAATCTCGGAAGTTTGAATCATTGTCTATGGCCATCTTCGAAAGCTGGTTACGCTCCCAAACGGGACATGATCTTCAAATGAGGTCCCTAAAGAATTAACTACTCTCGCCATCCTTCTCAAGCATGTTATGAGTATATTGATAGCACACAATCAGAAAGAACAATATTCAATTCTTTGAGGAAACTGGTAAATAATAATTTCTGAGGAAACTAGGAGACCTTTGCAAACAAGCTATGTGTATCACTTGTAGCGTACAATCAGAAAAATCACCAACCTTCATTTCTGAGGAAATCAGCACACAGGCCATACATCTTCAAAACATATTCATGATTATTATGGATAATATACAATCAGACTTGTATTCATGTTCCTGTTTCAGATCTACTTGTCTTGCTGTGGAAGAGGCAGTTAGTATCAGAGATTCCGACTTCAACTGCATTAAACCAATTTAACGTACTATTACTGTCAATTCCGTAACGTTTAGGGAAGCATGCTAATGAGAGCTATAATTTACGACTAAATATTATCTAATGCAGTCGTGGTGGACTTAAGATTTTTTGCTGCTAATGACACAAAATTAGTTTACAAGCTGAAAAAGAATCGTTATAGATCAAAAGCATTGCTACATCCTCACCACAGCTGTAATGATGACAGTCGAAGTTTGTTGTTCCTATACGAAAATAACAGCACGCAGGCACACACGCACACACACACCCCAGTTGAAATGGCATAGTAACCTTGACCACATCGAGGATGCCCTACATTCGAATTCTATTCTTTGTCTCTTACCTTTTCATCATCACTTTTTTAGTAACCGTTAGTGATGAGTACCTCCATCGATTAATTTAGCACGATTTGAAAAATCTATTCACGTACAAGAGAAAGCATCAATCCGACATGTCCGGATTTTCTACGACAATGAATACAAATAAAGAGAATAATAACTTTTCGACTTTCAATCAGTTTTGCACGACCGCTGAGTGCTGACGCGATAACTAATTCATTGCCATGACTGCTGAGGCGATAACTAATTCATAGTGTCTGGCAATTGCTTTGCATGGTGCTTGGGGGCTGGTGTTTAGGGTGAAATTCCCAGACGATTGTATAGACAGCTTTGTAATTATTTGTAAATGTTTCTCTTGTAAATCTAACCGTAGAGGAGCTTTGTAAATGTGTGCGTGTGTGTGTGTGTGAGAGAAAGAGAGAGAGAGGGGGGGGGGGAGGTGAGATGTCCTCGACTGCTCCAAATGCCCAAGGCTTGGCTTGAAAGAGGACTCACGGCATGCGCAAGAACACACGTACACCGAAAGCCAAGATGTTTGCCAAAAAGAGTTTTGAATTATTTTCATAAAAGGATTACAATGGGATGGCAAAGAGAGCTTTGCTGGGAGGTGGCATCTAGGTGCACTACTACCCCTTATAATTGTACACAATTCGGCACAGTAGGGCAAGCCATGCAAGCACCAAAATAGCTTGGATAGAAATATGGGGGCTGTGACATCCTCCCTCGGCTTAGAGAGCTTGTTGCCCTCAACAAGCAGGTTCAAAATTACAAAATTTGGGATTGATATAACTTAGAGTGATACAAAATTTGGGAACCTTACAATGGGCTGAGGGCCGTAATTGGTCTAACGAGCGTGATAATATTTTTGTAGAAGGGGATGATTCGGAGCAAAGCTGTTGGTCGGGATCTAATTTGGATTTGTAAGTGGGCGTCCACGCCATTTGATGAGGAATTTCAGGCCCTCTCATCCGAGATGTTTGTGCAAAATGCTCTCGGGTTCAAATTGGTTCTCTTTATCTTGGAGTATGGGTACTTCACGTCCATATTTGGCATCAGGCTTGAACCGTTTGAGTAAGCTTATGTGGAACGCATTGTGGAACTACATGTTGTCTGGGAGATCTAGTTGATATGTAACTTTGTTGATCCACTTGGATATCTTATATGGGCCATTGTATATGTAGTTGAACTTGTGAGTAAATTTTTGAGAGTGTAATGCTTGGATTGACGAGCACAAGGTCTCTTGCATTGAAGTCTTGTGCAGGGTTGCATTTGCAATTTACGTACTTGGCCATCCTTTCCTTGCTCCTTTGAATATTGGACTTGGATTGCTCCAACTTCATCTTCCATTGATCGATGAAGGCTACGCAGTCTGGGTCATTCGTTGATAAAGTGGAGCCCTATGTCAGAGCTAAGAGTGTGATCACTTCCTTTCCCATGGCTAGCTCAAAAGGGGTCATCTTTGTGCTCGAGTGCACAGATGCACTGTAGTGGAACTCTAGGATGTCTAAGTGTTGGGCCTAATCCCTTTGATCTGCTTGCATGTAATTGCGGATATAGTCCTCGATGGTTTGGTTGAGCCATTGAGTTTGTCCATCCATTTGTGGATGGTAAGCGGAGGAGAATTGGAGTTGCATACCAAGCAACCAAAAAAGCTCCATCCAAAGTCTACTTAAGAAGTGATCATCCCGCTCTAAAATGATGGCAATGGGAAGTCCATGATATTCAACTAAGTGTATGAAGAACAACTGTGCTATTGTCTTCACACTAAGTGGAGGTTTTGTTGGTATAAAGTGGGCTTGCTTCGTGAAGTAGTCCAGTATGATGAAAACGATTGTGTATCCTTGGGATGGCAAAAAATCTATGATGAAATCCATGCTAATCATGTCCCAAGGTCACTTCGAAACTGGTAATGGATAGAGGAGGGCCACAGGTCTCACTCGGTCCTGACGTACTAACTGGCAGATAGGGCATGTCTCCATGTACTTTGTGACTTGTGCATTCATCTTTAGCCAATAGAAGTGCTTGTGGAGCAGTTCATAATTGCAATTTTAGTCCCCATGACCAGCCACTTTACAGTCCTCAGCTTCCCAAAGAAGCTCTTTACGTAGGTCAAAGTCTTCTCGGACATAGATGCGATCTTTTTAGTAAAGGATGTCATCTTGAATTATGTATCGACCCGATTGAGCTTGCCTTCGTACTTCGTGCATGATCTCTTGAACTCTAGGATCTCGTTCCTATGCTGATATGATCCAACCCTTCAAATATGATGAAATTCATTACATCGTTTGGAGTTTGGGCCTTCTGCTAAGGGCATTTGACATAACGTTCTGTTTCCCAGTTTATGGATGATCTCTATGTCAAACTCTACGAAGAAATCTTGCCATCTCGCTTGCTTTGGGCTCAACTTTGGTTGCAAGGTGAAGTACTTTAATGAGCTATTATCCGTGAAGACTTTTGTGTGTTTGTCTTGTACATAGTGATGCCATTTTTTGCAAGCAATGAACAATCGCAAGCATCTACTTCTCATGGGTGCTCCATCTGAGTTCGGGTCTTGTGAACTTGTGGGACTCATAGGCAATGGGTTGGTCATCTTGCATAAGTATGCTCCCGATCACTAATCCCAACGTGTCGCTATGGACCTCAAATGGTTTGTTGAATTCGGGTAGCTTGAGCATGGGTGCATTGCACATAGCTACCTTGAGTGCCTCGAATTCTTCTTCCTCCATTTGCCCCCATTAGAAAGATTCATTATCTTTGATCAACTTGAGGAGTGGAGTCGTGATCTTGCTAAAACCTTGGATAAACCGATGTGCAAACTAGCAGAATCCAATAAACTCTTGAACCTCTTTGATCGATGGTGGGGAGCCCACTTGAGTACTACTTCCATTTTCTTGGGATCAATATGGAGCCCAAGTTCAGAGACAATGAAACCCAAGAATTCTATCTTCTTCATGGCGAACTTGCACTTGCTCGGTTTAGTGAAGAGATGTCGCTCATGTAGTCATTGTAGCACCGCTCGAACATGTTCATAGTGCTCTTCTATAGTTTGACTATAGATGAGTAAATCATTGATGTAAATGATGAGGAAGAGGTCTAGCATATCTCGAAAGTCATCAATCATTTCTTTGCAAAAGGTGGTAGGGACCCTCCTGAGATCGAAGGGCATGATGAGCTACTCATAACTGCCATAGCGGGTGTAGAACACCATCTTTTCGATGTGCTCCTCTGCAACTCGAATATGATGATAGCTTGATCTAAGATCTATCCAAGTGAAGTAACATGCCTTGCCAAGGAGGTTGAGTAATTCCTCCATGACCAGTACAGGGTATTTACTTTTGATGGTGTTCTTGTTGAGGGCTCGATAGTCAATGCAGAGGCAAAGTGATCCGTCTTTCTTCTTGACAAAGAGGATTGGGGCCCCATATGGAGAATTGCTAGGCTGAATGTATCCTTGTTCTTCTAGTTCATGTAACTGTCACTTGAGTTCTTTGATATCTATCTCGTTCATCTTGTATGGTGCTCGTGAAGGGACTGGTTGGTTTGGGAGCATGTCGATGTGATGTTCTACTTTGTGGAGGGCTAGGAGCCTAGTTGGGAGTGTATTTGTCAAGACATCTGCATATTCCTTGAGACAAAATGGAAGCTTGAATGGCCAACCTTTGACTTGTCAATCTGGGTCAATTCCTCTGCGTACTCCACGGGGCATAAGACACATAGATGTGTGATCCCACCTTGATAAACTGCCTTGTTGAACTGCTTATGTGACAGTGGCTTCAATACATGGTTTGATGAAGAGGCATGTGCCTGAGCCTCTGGTTAAGGCTTCAATTTGTGATGGTGATTGTTGTGGCCACCATTGTGTTGATGCCCATGTTTGTGTGTCAACTTGGGTTCACTTGACGTTCACATAGGTGAGAAGGGTGCATGCCTCAATAGCAGCGGAACATGGGTCGAGGATCTTGACGAGCCTGGTCAATCCTAGTTGTTGGAGTTAGACGTCTCTGGAAGCAGGCGAACAACACAAGGAAGAAGAAGAAGCTTGGAGCACAACACACAATATTGAATGTATCACCACTAGAATTTATAAAGATAAGTAACCCGTTAGGGCTATAGGCGTATAAAGTCACTGGTGTCCACCTCGAACTGGTTCCTATCTGGGTAGTCAAGCTCATTGATCTCCTTTTCCAGATTGCAATACTGGAGTAGCTTTCTCTCAGAAGTCGCCCTAGGGCTTCTTTTCCTTCTTCTTCTAACTTCTATGAACCCTTATGAGTCAGTTTCTGAGTTTTTGGGGCCCTTGACTTCCTCTTCATTCATCAGGCGATTCAATGTCCCATTGTTGTCTTGAGTTTTTTTGGGTACTTCTTGTATTTGTTTGCTTTTTTGTCTCAGTGGGCAATCTTTGATCCTGTGGCCTTGTTGACCACAACAAAAGCACGCGTTAGGCAAGTTTTTGTAACTAATATCTTGTTCCCAGACCAAAAACCTCCTAAAGAGGGAAAAGGTGCCCCAATGGTCCTAGTGTGTTCACACACATCACTACCTAAATATATCAACAAATCCCCCCTGGCATTGATGCGGTGAAAAAGGAGTTGGCACTCATGTATAAGGAAGTGTCAAGCTATGTGGAATCAATCCACAAAAGGAATTCAGCCCAAAGCTTCACAGAAAGCTTCAAACTTTTTCCTAGGCAGAGCCTCCATGAAAAGGTCTGCAATGTCCTCCGTGGGCACATATTCTAAGCTGACATCTCCAGCAGAGAACATCTCCCTGACATAATGATAACGCACCTCAATGTGCTTAGTGTGAGCATGGAACACAGGGTTCCTTGCAACTGCCAATGTGCTCTGACTATCAATAAAGATGGTGGTGGCAAAGGACTGACCAACACCCAAATCAGCCATAAGGCATCTCAGCCACACACACTCAACAGCCGATCTGAAAGTTGTCCTATACTCTACATCACAACTGGAAGTGGCCACAGTAGGCTGCTTCTTGCTCAGCCAAGATATGCATGAGCTACCAAGCATGAATTAAAAACCACTAGTGGACAAACGAGTGTCATAGCAACCAGCCCAATCACTGTCAGAAAAAGCATGCAAATCTAGCAGTAGTGATCCCCCCTTGGGATAAAACAATCCAAGGAGCCGGGTATCACTCAAGTAGCTAAAGATGCACTTGACCGCTATCGGGATGAAATCCCTCAGGGAAGTGTACATAAAATTTTTTCAAGTTCATTGATTTTTTGGTTATGGTGTGATGTTTTGACTGAGAAAGAGTTTAATATGTGCATGTTTAGGATGCGAAACCATGTCAATTATGTACGCTAGGCTTTATATTTGGAAATAGTTCATTAACTTAACTCTAGGTCTTAAAACCCTAGGATTTGATCCTTGGAAAACCTAGGTTGATCCTTGAAAATCTGAGTTTTACCCTATAAAAACCTAACCTAGACCCTTTAAAAACTTTGGAGTTTAGGCCCTAACTGTAAATAAACTCTTAAACTAAAGTGCCTAATCTTAATTGTAGGCAAACCCTAACTTTCCCCGATTGAAACCCTAAATTAGAACCTAAAAATAGGTATTTACCCTAATTCTAACCCATTAGTTTCATTTAATTTGATTACAAGTGTGAAACCAAACCTTAGACTAGGAAAAATAAAAAGAGAAAAATCCAAAAATAAAATTCCAAAAATAGAAAGTTTGACTAACGAGCTTAGAAGTTTCTAGAGCAAAGTCCCAAGGGAGGGGGAAACCTATAAATAGGGGTCCAAATCTCATTTGCTTCTCCCCCGTGGATCTCTTATGTGGATCGCCTCTCTATTAAAATTCTTACCCTTCTCTTATTCATTCTTTACACATTCATGTTCTACTTTTATGTCCATACTATGTCTGAGAGGGAGAGAGAGAGAGAGAAGGAAGCAAGGCTTAGTTTTCCAGCTAAGATCGAAATTGTTGCAAGATTTTTTTCCTGCAGTGTTGGTGGCCATTTGCTCTAGAGTCGTTGCTCTCATCCATGGGGCATTTGTGGCCCTTCCTCCTTCTTTCTTTCCCACTTCCATGCCAGATCGTATTCGTCCTTGCGATGATCTTGTCGTCTCCAATAAAGGCCTTAGCTTTGAAGGAGACCATAGCTTTCATCAAGAATGAGAGAGAGAGTTTGGGTCTGCCATTGTCTACCAACGCAAAGAGAGAGAGAGAGAGAGAGAGAGAGAGAGAGAATCAGCCTGCTGCTTGCATGCTACAGAAAGAGAGAGAGAGAGAGAGAGAGAGAGAGGGGGGGGGAGAGAGAGAGAGGGAGAGAGAGAGAGAGAGAGAGAGAGAAAGAGAGAGGAGAGGGAGAAAGACTCGGTTTGTTGCTTACATGCTACAAAGAGAGAGAGAGAGAGAGATGTAGGGAGCTGGGCAGTTGCACATAAAGCAGAATTGTAGGCAGCGTGGCACACGAGAGAGAGAGAGAGAGAGAGAGAGAGAGAGAGAGAGAGTCGTTTGTATGCCGATAGAGAAAAAGAAAGGAAGAAAGAAAGAAAAGAAAGAAAGTAAGAAAAGAAAGAAAGAAAGAAAGAAAGAAAGAAAGAGAGAAAGAAATGAAGAAAGAAGGGGGAAGAGAAAGAAAGAAAGAAGGAGGGGAAAAGAGAAAGAAAGAAGGATGAGAAGGAGCAAAAGCAAGCTGAGAAGGAAGGAAGTGACTCGAAGATAGCGTAAGGGAATGCAAGGGATCTTATGCTTAATTGGCCCTTAGGAAAAGAGAGTAAAAGCTTGTTTTCAGTTGGATTTTTTCAAATGAATGGAATCATATAAAGAATGATTGTTGCATATGGAATTTCTAGGGACGAAAAATTAAAGCGGATAATTATAAATAGAAATTTCATGGAAATTCTAATAGTACTAATGATGTTTGTTCTTATCCCCCCTTCCCCCCGTGGATCTTTTCTGTGGATCTTCTCACGAGGTCTAGGTGGTTTCTGATGATTTGAAGTTGAAGCTTTTGAGGACTGACATAAAGTAAAGAAGCATTATGCTCGTGGATCTTCTCTCCAAGATTTGGAGTAAAGAGAGCTATTTGAAGAAAGCTTGTAAAAGATCGAGGACGCGAAGTAAAGACCGAAGACCTAAAGTGAAGACCAATTGCAAAGACTGAAGTCAAAGCTCGTTGGCGTCTTCTCCCACTGTAGCAAAAATTCTATCTTGTATTTGGCAGATCCGCACTGTAGCGGCATACTGTATCACTGATCCTCATTGTAGCGGGAATCATTGTATTATTGAGATTTATTGGACGGCATCATTTGCATTTACATTGTATCATTGAGCATAGTCTGTTTATCTAGCGCATCGAACCGAGTGATTTCTATTTCCTAGCATTGTATTTTTATTTTTCATCCACAATGCTTACAAGCATACGTGTACAACCGAGGACTTTTGCCTTTCTCTTCTGAGGTGTAGGCCCATAACATAGGATATGACCACCATACTAGGGGCGAGACACCTAGCATGCAGAAGGCGCTCGTCAGACGAAGGGGACGAGGCATCCAGTGGGGCCTAATCCGACCTTGCGCCGCTCTCCCTTCCTTAAACCTCCTTTGCTCTCTGACACTTGAACCCGATGTGAAGGGAGGCAGTCGCCCGATGATCCTCGACATGCCACCCACTCCTTGAGAAGAGAAAACAGGAACCGCAGCGTCAGACAAAGATACTCTAGGTACCAACATTTTAAGTTCTTTGAACTTTACACTGTTCCACACACTTAAACATAAAGATTGCTCTTGATTGGCTCACTTTGGTCATCCACTTTTTGCATCAGTTTAGATCATATGGGTGTGAACTTTTCCATTATCGCTTGGATTAGGAATCTACTTCTTTCATAGCTTAGATCGTAAAAAGAAGAAAACTAAAATGAATAAAATGATTGAAGAATAGTTTAAGAAATATGAAGAGTGATTTAAGGAAATGGAAATTAACACGAGTGAATCTATAAAATCAAAGTTTGGTATCTTTATGACCCTAATGCAAACGATAAATGCAATATCTAACGCTATTCAACTAATGGGCATAAGTATTAAAGATGTAAGAAAGGAAATGGATTTTGAGATTTCAGAATTGAAAAACAAGGTTGAGTTGTTGGCGAAACAAGTTAAGGACCTACAAGTATTGAAATTTGATAATGAACATGAGGTAAAAGTTCAAAGCATATCTACACATAAACAACCATTAAGTCTTAGAAGATCTATGCCTAGAGTGATACCTAGGAAATCAAGTAGGGCTGAGAAGAGACCTATATGATGTTTTTGGTGCGATCAGTATGGACATATGTTCTGGGATTGCATAGCATATGAAAGTGCATGTAGATATAGGCTAGTAAGTGAACATGAAAATAAAATTTATAAATACCAAGATAGATCACCTTTGCATTTGAATGTAGGCAAAAGTGAGATGAAGGAATATTTTGAAGAGACTAAAACTAGATCGAAGTCAATTCAAAAGATATGGAAACCAAAAACTCATGAAGATAATAGATCTCATGAAAAAACAAGTATGCTATCTATTGAGACTCAAGAGAAACCTATTGAAGAAACCAAACGTAGATAGATAAAGGTTGAAAAACAAAATATTGAGCAGATACTAAGAGAACAAATGGAAATCGATAAAAGAGAATCTGATAGAGAAATTCGAGAGAAATCAAAGAAAGACTAGGATGTATATGTTTCATTTGATCCAAAACTTTTGATTAACAAGGATCTATTTGATCAAGAGAAAATTACAAAATTACAATCTCAATTAAACTTTGATAACCAAATTCAATAAGAAAAGAGCAAAGACGAAACTCAATAAGATATAAAATCTCATAAACGAGCTAACGAAGCAGAGAAAAAGTTTCTTGATGATATTATTAAGCAAATCGAGGGAAATGGAAGGACAATTGTGAAGTCTTCTAAGTCTTTGAAAAAGAACAAGAGAAGTAAAAATCTAACTTTTCAAGATATATTTGCAAATATTGAAGGATGATTGAAGAAGAATCATAATGAAAATGTATGAGAATGATCAAGAGCTATTGATGATAATGGGTGATGATGATGATGATGATGATGAATGATTGATGATGATGATGAATGATGATTGATGATAATGATTGATGATGATGGTTGATGATTGATGAGTGTTTATGATTGATGATGATGATGATGATACTCGAGGATGCTGATAATGTTGATGTTGATGCTGATGCTGATGAAGAACAATAAATCATGAAATTGAAGAAAAGATCAAACAATGATGAAGATGGACCAAATTAATCAGGTGAATTGCTTCCAATTTCACATTGTGTTTTTTTTCTGAAAGAGCATATGCATTGCATTGTTGTGTGTGGTAAAGATCTATACAAATTTAGGAAAATCAAGTAGGGTCAAGATAGCAAACATCTGTTATGGTTTTGCATGAAGCATGAATGACTAGAAGTTATATGAATAGAATCAGTTACCGAACTAGAGACTTTTGGGAGTGAAAGCTTAGGAATGTGATGGCATGCTTAAACTGAGTGTGTGTGTATGCTCATAGATTTACCTCAAGAAAATGAGTTGGTATTGCTAAGACCTGCCTTGTACCTATCCTATCAAACTTCATAGTTGTGTTGTAGCCCCTTTTAGCTTGAAAATGACACCAAAAAGGTATATATGTGATTTCTAGTTGATCCCTCAAAAAATTGAATTAAAATAGATAACTTCACAAATAGCTAGTGATAAAAAACTTGTTATTTTGGTCTTGATACCTGCTGGATCTTTTGCTTTGTGCTCATAGTACGGTAGCAATTCATCAAAATTCTTTTGAGGGTATCTAATTAGCTTAGATGGCTAATGATTACAAGTGGAATCATCTAAAATGATGAACTATGTACTGAGCAATCAATTTAACAATCAAGAGCTTACACCCAACTTTTTAGGGACAAAGCAGAGAATGACCAAAGAGTACTTCGATGCGGATTTCTCTAGATTGGCTAAATGCCTTCAAATTTTTGATAGCTTAAAATAGACTTTTGTTGATATATTTAGAATCAGAAATGATACATGTTTTATAATTCATCCAAAGGATTTATGGTCAATAGAGATGTTGTGTTTGATGAGAATGACTCTTGGTTTGAAAGTGAATGCAGGAAGGTCAAGCTGTCATATGACTTAGAAGAAGAATTTCCAAGTCTCACCAACGAAGAACCAAGCATAATTGAAGACATCAAATCAGATGATGAGGACACCATCAACTTGGAGGAGTTCAAAGTATGGAAGTCAAAAGAAAAGGCCAAGATAAAGAGGTTGGAAGACATACCAGAATCATCCAACCAATCCTTGAGGAGATCACAAAGAGAGAGTAAGAAACCAATCAGATATGAGTATGATACTTCATTAGCTACTAAGCATTCCATTTATCTTGCTAAGGATTTATCACTTGAAGAACCTTCTTCATATGAAGAAGCGAGTACCAAGGCAAAATGGAAGGAGGCTATGGATGAAGAGATAGAGGCACTCCAAGAGAATGATACGTGGGAGCTAGTAACCAAGAAGCATCAATGAAGGTAATTGGCTCTAGATGGATTTACAAAATCAAGAGAAACTCAGATGGATCCATAAACATGTATAAAGCTAGACCTATGGCTAAGGGTTTTGCACAAATCCAAGGAGTTGATTATGAAGAGACATTTTCACCTATGGCTAAAATGTCAACCATATGAGTATTGGTAAATGTGGCTGCATCTAGGAATTGGAATATGTATCAACTAGATGTGAAGAATGCTTTTTTAAATGGCTGGATTTCAGAGAAAGTTTACATGGCTCAACCTCCTGGTTATGAAGACCCAAGAAAGGTACATTACGTGTGAAAATTGAACAAATCTCTTTATGGTTTGAAGCAAGCACCTAAGGCATGGAACCATAGGTTAACTACCTATCTTCAAGACCAAGGATTCATAATGAGCAAGCAGATTCTTCTCTATTTGTCAAGAGGAGTAATGCAGAAATGATATATTTATGTGTGTATGTTGATGATATCATACTTATAGGAAATGATGTCAATGGCATCAAAAAAATCAAGAACCAAATGATGCAAGAGTTCAAAATCAGTGACCCAGGGTTTCTAAAGTACTTTCTTGGACTTGATTAGTCTATAAAAATTCTAGAATTTACATTAGTCAAAGGAAATATGTGCAGGACATGTTGAAGAAGTTCCACTTGAAGAATGTAAAGATAGGTAACATCCCTATGGAGGTAAATCATAAATTGAGTGCTCATGAAGGTGATTTTCTTGAAGACATTGCATGATATCAAAGCATATTTGGAAATCTAAATTATGCAACCTTGACAAGGGTTGACATAGCTTATGGACTAAGTGTTCTAAGTCAATTCATGCATAAACCTAGAGCACCTCACTTGGAAGCTGCTAAAAGGATTTTGAAGTATCTGAAGGGTACTCAAAATCAAGGTCTTTACTTCCCATACACATCAGATTTTGACATTAAGCTCTACTTAGATGAAGATTGGGCAGGTTGTAAGGATGACAGAAGGAGTACTTCTGGATATCTTTCTTTTGCAGGTGATAAGCCCATTTCATGGTCTTCCAAGAAGCAACCTACTGTTTCTCTATCTTCAACAGAGGCTGAATACAACGGATTAGCAAATGCTACACAAGAAGCAATTCAGATTAGAATGCTCTACTCAGATTTGGGAGAACCAAGCATATAGAAGTACACTATCACTATGTTAGAGAGAAGCATATAGAAGTACACTATGACTATGTTAGAGAGAAGTTATTGAGCAAGGAAATTCAACTTGCATATGTATCCACAAATATGCAATGTGCAGATTTGTTGACCAAAGCACTTGATTGTACTAAACTTTGCAGGTTTAAAAGTATGATTGGATTGCAGTACATTCAAGAAGACTCATGAAGAAATGAGCCAAGATGTTTGTCTTGAGAGGGAGCTGTTAGTGCAAATCCAAGCCTTCACATTTGTCTACACTTTGAAGAAGATTTTGATGGATCATATGAACCATAGCTTGTAACTCTTTTGATTAGTTACCATTTGTAAAAGATAAGTTCATGAGAGAATCTTGTAAATGCTTGAATGTCGTGGAGGTAGAGAGCATATTAGCTATGAATTCTTTATGAAAGAATATCTCCAAAATCATAGGAATCACTTCAAATGGAGCCAAGTTTGAATTTTGAAATTCAAACTTAGAATCAAACACTCATATAAATGACTTGTAAAAAGTCACGGTGTGTATGCCTCTTGTAGAGCTCTTCCTTTGATCATCTATTGAGTTTGAGTGGCCTACATCATAGCCTACTCATCTCACTATCATTAGCCATCATCATAGTGCCAATGATCTTGTAAAGTCATGTGTTATAATACATATACATCATTGAGTATCTCTATCTACTTCTCTGCTATGACTAATCAGAACAGTGAACTTTGCATGACCATATCTCAGTGATCTCTCAACCATTTTACATGTTCTATAGCTTGTTGGAACCATCTCAAAGTTGTTGGAGTTAGACGTCTCCGGAAGCAGGCAAACAACATAAGGAAGAAGAAGAAGCTTGGAGCACAACACACAATGCTGAATGTATTACCACTAGAATATACAAAAGATAAGTAGCCCATTAGGGCAATAGGCGTATAGACAAGCTAGTGGGAAAAACCTCCTAAAGAGGGGAAAAAGTGCCCCGGCGGTCCTAGAGTGTTCACACACATCACTACCTAAATATATCAACAAATCGCCCTAGGAGTGATGCAGTGAACAAGGAGCTAGCACTCATGTATAAGGAAGTGCCAAGCTATGTGGAAATCACTCCACAAAAGGAAGTAAGCCCAAAGCTTTGCGGAAAGCTTCAAACTTCTCCCTAGGCAGAGCGTTCATGAAAAGGTCTGCAATGTTCTCCTACGTGGGCATATATGCCAAGCTGATCTCCCCAGCAGAGAACCTCTCCCTCACATAATGATAATGCACCTCAATGTGCTTAGTGCGAGCATGGAACATAGGGTTCCTCGCAACTGCCAATCCACTCTAACTATCAGTGAAGATGGTGGTGGCAGAAGACTGACCAACACCCAAATCATCCATAACGCGTCTGAGCCACACATACTCCACAATCACTGTGAAAGCTGCCGTATACTCAGCCTCACAACTAGTAGTGGCCACAGTAGGCTGCCTCTTGCTGACCCAAGATATACATGAGCTACCAAGCATGAAGTAGAAACCACTAGTGGACACATGAGTGTCATAGCAACTAGCCCAGTGAGAGTCAAAAAAAGCATGCAAATATGGTGGTAATGATCCCCCCTTGGGATAAAACAACCCAAGTAGCCGGGTACCACTCAAGTAGCGAATAATGCGCTTAACCACCTGCCAATGCTTGATACCTGGGCAATGCATAAACCTGCTCATCTGTGAGACAACAAACTGAATATCTCGCCGAGTAATGCATAAGTAAATCAAGCATTCAACAGCCTGTTGATAGATAACAACATCAAATGCATCTCCAGCATCCTGAAGACTCAATCATAAACCTGTCTCCATAGGCGTGGCAATAGGCATACAACCTTCAAGGCCAAAACACTGCAATAATGTGTCAATATATTTCGTTTGACACAAAGCCATTCCACCATCAACTTGCATAAATTGAATGCCCAAATAGTGATGCAAATGCCCCAAATCAAATATCTCAAATGAGGCATGTAAATCAGCCTTAAAATCAGCAATATGACTCTCATGAGGACCACTGAGCAGCATGTCATCAACATAAACCACAATGATCAGAAGTACATAATTAGCATGCTTAACATATAAGGTGCTTTTACTTGGATTGTTCAGAAAACCATGTGCAATCAGATAGGCATCTATCTTTTCATACCAAGCACGTGGTGCTTGCTTTAAGCCATATAATGCCTTCTTTAACTGCACACCTGGTTCTCCCTTTTTGCACAAAGTCATGGGGCTGAAAAACATACACTTCTTCATGCATGTCACCATTTAGAAATGTTGTTTTGATATCCAACTGATGTACATTCCAACCATGAGGAGCTGCAAGTGCACAGATGCTACGAACAATAGTCATTCAGCAAGTAGGTGCAAAGGTCTCATCAAAATCAATGCCTCTTTCCTATGCATAACCCTTTGCAACAAGCCTAGCCTTATACCTATCAAATCTACCATGAGGCTTACGCTTCAGCTAGTATAACCACTTAGTCCCAATGGCCTTCTTAACAGGAGGCGAGTCACATAAAGAACAAGTACCATTCTTCATTATAGCATCATATTCAGATTGCATAGCAACCATCCAATTTTTTGAATTTTGTGCTTCATCAAACGAAACAGGCTCATTCTCATCACAGAGACTAGATGAAGCCATAGCATAGCAATCTGATGCAAAAGAGGCACTATGAGAGCCTGAACGAGTACGATATGACAGAGATGCATCTAATTTTCTATCATGCAAAGTCCACACCAGCCATTTTGGCATAGTTTTTGCCTACTCAATATCAGCCCTCTCATCAACAAGTGCATCATGTAAATCTGCATAAAAAATGGAATGATCTGCATCATCACATGAAACTTGCAAAGGCTGAGAAGTTGCCTCATTAGGACCAGCACTAGACTGTCTACCTGTAAAGAGAGGCAGCAAAGTATCATACATGTCTTTGGAACTAACAAATATCTCCTTAGTACATGAAAGCAATGGTTGAATAGCATCTTCCACAAGAACAACATCACGGCTAACCAGAATGCATTTAGTCTATGGATGATATAGACGATAGCCTTTACTTTCAGAACTGTACCCAACAAAAATACATTTTACTGCTTTATCATCCAATTTTCTACAACGTTGTTCAGGCACTAATGCATATCAAAACAACCAAAAACATCCAGATGAGCAACAGATGGCTTGCGATCATGCCAAGCCTCATATGGAGTGATAGACTGCAGCGCTTTAGTGGGAGACCTGTTAAGTACATATGCTGCACACATGAGAGCCTCAAGCTAGAAACTATGTGGTAAAGCCTAACTCTTGACCATACACCTCGCCATCTCCATGAGTGACCTATTCTTCTGTTCAGCAACTCCATTCTGTTGAGGTGTATACGACATTGTACACTGGTTTTTTATCCCACATTCAGCTAGAAATGCATTAAAATCAAAAGACATATACTCCCTCCCTCGATCAGAACGGAGAGTGCCCATTTTACATGCTGAAAGATTTTCAGCTGAAACCGAAAACTGTTTGAAGCACATGAACACTTCGGACTTTGCTTTCAATGGATATACACATGCATGCCTGGAAAAATCATCAATGAAAGTCATGAAGTAAAGATAATTTCCAAAAGAAGGAGTCTACATAGGACCACAGACATCATTATGTACAAGTTGCAATTTTTGTGTAGCCCGAACTAGACCATCTTTTGGAAATGAGGAAAGTTGCATTTTTCCCAAAATATAGTGTTCACAAACATGTTTTCCAAGTGCCTCAAGTTTTGGCAAAGAGGAAACCATTTCAGATTTCTGCAGGCATAGCAAACTAGCAAAATTCAGATGACCAAAGCATGCATGTCAAAGCTTTGCATCTGACATAGCCTGAGAATCATGTACTGCACATGCCGAATCATTCATAGATATTTCATAGTCTATGAGCTTATACAGCCCATGATATAAAATGCCAGAAGCAATAATCACGTCGCCATTTGAGAGATCATGAACTGTACACCTGTCATCAACAAATTTCACAACCAACCCAATCTTGGCTAATACAAAAACTGATAACAAATTTTTCTTGATCCATGGCACAAACAAAGTATCTGACAAAGTGAAAGAACTACCATCAGCAGTAGTCAAAATGATCTTACCAACTCCCATAACAGGATAAGAGGAGTTGTTGGCACATGTAACATTATTCCCTGTAGGGGCAGGCTCGAGTGAAGAGAAAAAACTGCGCTGTGAGGTAATGTGTTTGGTCGCCCCACTCTCAAAGTACTGGCAAACATCTGAATCTACTATAGACATGCATTGCTCATGAGAAGATGGGTCAAAACTGCAAACAGTAGAAAACACCCATTCTTCTTCCTGCATAAGATTAGCAGACTCTGTTTTCAGTGTAGAGGCCTCTTCAACAACCATTCCAGTCTCCTCTTTCTTTGCCTCTTTTGTAGCCAGTTTTGGACACTTCTTTATGATATGATCATTCCCTTTATAGTACTTGCAAAACAATTTTTGCTTTTGTCTTTCATCATTAACCAAAGAGTAGAAGCAAAACTCTGATATAAATCAGGAAGACGATTTAGAACGGCCTACACAAGTGAGCTATCTGGTATAACCTCATCAAGAGAAATCAACTGTTCCTTCAAGTCTTTGATCTTTGTTAGAAAACTATCCATAGAATCACCTTCATTCATGTGCTCACTCTCCAACTGTTTTTGGAGGTAAGCAACACAAGCCTCATTCCTAGCTTGTACAATTTGGTAAGTGTATCCCAAGCATCCTTAGCTATTATGCAAGAGCGAATGTGAGGAATAATGGCACATTTGACAAACAAAGCTATCAATGCATGTGCTTGGGCATCTCTGCCATCCCAACAAATTTGCTCTGCAGTAGGTGCAATAGAAACCGCAGCACGAACAAGAATATGCAAAATATCATCATCTTCAACACCTTCTGCATCAGCTTCGGTACCAGTAGTTGTAATAGTTGCAGGTGTGATAGGACGTTTTTCAACACCCTGCACAATGTTCCACAATCCTTTTGCAACCAATACATGTCGCATCATATAAGCCCATAACGGGTAGTTGGTACCATCCAATGTATCCTCAATAGCCAACATGTAGAACACATCACTATTTTCAGCCATGGCAGTGACTAAAATACCTTGATGCAAAAAATTGACTGTATCTCAAAAAATTGAATAGAACTGCCCAGACGAATTCTGCTAGACATGTAGCAGACGAATTCTGCCTGCACAAGCACTACGATAGTGCGTTTGGAGGTCGAAACAAGCTCAGATCGCGATTTCAGCACCACACAATAAAGCTGTTTTGATCTCTAAAACACCCTGAGTATACGTACCAAAATTTCATGCGATTCTGAGACTATGATCGGAGGGGTGTCAACGATGCCCTAGATGAAGTGACGACCTACGCTGATACCAATTGTTGGAGTTACACGTCTGTGGAAGCATGCAAACAGAACAATGAAGAAGAAGAAGCTTGGAGCACAACACACAATGCTGAATGTATTACCACTAGAATGTACAAAAGATAAGTAGCCTGTCAGGGCAATAGGCGTATATACAAGCCGGGGGAAAAAACCTCTTAAAGAGGGAAAAAAGTGCCCCAGTGGTCCTATGAAGATGCACTTCTCTACCTTAGGGTCAAGCTTACCTCTGATTTGAGATGGAATATGCACATAAGCAACACATCCAAAAATTCTACAATGATCAAGTGATGGCCTTCTACCATGCGGTGCTTCATATGGGGTCATCCCATCAAGTGATTTGGATGGCAATCTATTAATAAGATATGTGGTAGTAGATACACTCTCTGCCCACAAATAATTTGGCAATTGCTTTTCATTAAGCATTGATATAGCTTCTTCCAATCAACCTATTTCTCCTCTCTCATACCCCATTTTGCTTAGGGGTATACCTTGTAGTAATCTCCCTTTTGATAACTCTGTCCTGCAAAAATGCATCAAATTCATTGAAGAAGTACTCACGTCCTCCATCTGACCTTATCCTCTTTAGACTTCTTCCTGTTTGATTTTCCACAAGTGCAAGATACTCCTTGAAGCAACTGAACACTTCATCTTTATGCTTCATAAAGTACAAGATAGTCCACCTACTGAAATCATCAATGAATGACACATAGTACCTTGAGCTTGAAATTGAAGGGTCCTTGCTTGGTCCCCACACATCTGTGTGGACTAGTTCCAAATAATCCTTATGCATCATTGTAAAAGGTAACCTGTCTGATTTACCAAACTGACAAGCACCACATTTTTAGATCATATGTTGCTTGGATACATTAGGTATCTCAAGCACACATTGATCTCTACATGTCTGCTTCAATGTTCTCTCACCAATGTGCCCTAATCTTTTATGCCAAATCTTTTATGTCTACATGTCCTACCTTGACCACTGAATGCTTGGTATCATCACCTGTCTGCACATGGTTCTTTCCCGTGGGCTCCTCAAGATCAGAAAGAAGAGCTACATTGCCTGCTACATGGTTTGAACAACCTGAGTCAATATAGAAGAGGTGCTCATCATTCATACCTTGTTTTGAATTTATATTCATAATGAGAAGAAAATTTTCTTGATCCTCTATATAATTGTTGAAGTCCTTTCTTGATTTGTATCCTCCTTGATAATTGTTGTTGTAGTTGTTGTTGTATCCATGGTTGTAGCCTTGATTATGGTTGAATCTTCCTCTTGATTCTGGGTAGCCACTTCTTTGATATCCTCTTCCTCTCTAATTCTTGAAGTTCCTATAGCACTCATCTGTTGTGTGATTAGACAATCCACATATATTGCATGTGGAAGAGTTCAAAGGTCTCCCCCTACCTTTCTTACCTCCTCTGCCCCTTCCTCTTGAGTTCCTACCTCTCCCTGCATAGTTAGCTTGAGAAGTAGTACCTTCATCTTCTACTTTCTTGCTCTTCCCTTTATCTTTAGATTTTCCTCTTTATCTGTGCCTACGGCAGAAGATTTGTTACCTCTTGATGGTTCTCCATTTTTTTTGAGCTTGGCTTCATGGGTAAAGAGTTTTCCCATGAGTGTGGTAAGGTCTGGAATCTGCATGTCCATGTAAAGGTCCATAGCAGCTGTGAAAGCTTCCCACTTATCATCTGCCTTGATGCCATTGATTATTTGTCTCACTATTTGCTCCTCTTCAATCTCCTCTCCTATGCTTGCCAATTGGTCAGCCACATCTTTAACCTTGGTCACATACTCTGAAACACTCTGTTTGGGTTGCTTCCTTTGAGTGGTAAGCTCAATCCATAATTGATTTTTTCTAGATGGTGTTGGAAGAAAAATATGAAGAAAATGTATCCCAAGTCTCTTGGGAAGTTTTACAGTTCCTAATGTGAGGAAGAAGGAAGTCAGAAATAGAGTTAAGTAGCTATGACCTTGTTAAAGCATCTTTGGCACATCATGAGTTAGTCTTTCAAGCTCCTCTCTTGTAGGTTGTCCTTTGCTCTTGAATATGGGCATCTCCTCATCTCCTGATATGTATCCATAGAGACTCCTTCCTTGTAGATAGGTCTTCATCCTCAAGGACCATGCTTGATAATTATTCCTGTCCAATTTATCAATAAAAGAAGGGAAACCATCTCCCATTTTACCTCAACTTGCTCTGATACCACTGTTGGAAGAGATGGATGGATATCTCAAGAAAATGAGTTGGTACTGCTAAGACCTGCCTTGTACCTTCCCTATCAAACTTTAGAGTTGTGGTTTAGGCACTTTTAGCTTGCAAATGACACCAAAAAGTATATATGTGCTTTGGAGTTGATCCCTCAAACAATTGAATTAAAACAGATAAGTTCACAAATAGCTAGTGATAAAAAACTTGCTATTTTGGTCTTGACATCTGTTGGATCTTTTGTTAAGTGCTCAAATTATAGTAGCAATTGATCAAAATCCTTTTGAGGGTATCTAATTAGGGTATCTAATTAGCTTAGATAGGTAATGATTACAGGTAGAATAAAATGATGAACTATGTATTGAGCAATCAATTTAAATCAAGAGCTTACCCCCGACTTTTTAGGGACTAAGCAGAGAATGACCAGAGAGATATGGTCATGCAAAGTTCACTGTTCTAAGTATTCATAGCAGAGAAGTAGAAAGAGATACTCAATAATGTATATGTATTATAGCACATGACTTTAAAAGATCATTGGCACTATGATGATGCCTAATGATAGTGAGATGATTAGGCTATGTTGTAGGCCACTCAAATGCAATAGATGATCAAAGGAAGAGCTCTACAAGAGGCATACACACCACGACTTTTTACAAGTCATTTATATAAGAGTTTGATTCTAAGTTTGAATTTCAAAAATTCAAACTTGGCTCCATTTGTGTAGTGATTCCTATGATTTTGGAGATATTCTCTCATAAAGAATTCGTAGCTAATATGCTCTCTAGCTCCACGAGATTCAAGCATTGTTGGCGAAAACTTCGGCTCTAACGCCACTGTTGCGGAAATACTTTCGCCCTGAAGGTGGGTTTCGCGACAAAGCTTGAACTCTGTCAGGCCTGCGGAAATTGTCGCGCCACCGTAGTAGAATGCTAAACTAGAGTGATTCAGAACACTTCTGTAATCAATAGTAGCTCAGCCTAATTAACGTTGCCTTAACTGTGTTATCCTGCGACACAAGTTCCACCGGAACTTCACCAGACTGTTACTGGACTGACACCGTAATCGTACTGGAACTTCACCGAAATAAACTTAGTTCTGCTCGTAATTGCTTCAGATGAACTTATGTGAAGTAAGGACGTAGTGTGTGAGCTTCCTTCACCGAATGAACTTCCTTCTGGAAACTTCACAGTTCTAAAATGCTACTTTCCGGTTAACTTTTGTACTGTGTGTACATCTCCATTCCACCGGAAACTGTGACCAGCTTAAAGTAGAGACGTCTAGCTACAAGATGAGCTATCTCTCATACAAAGCTTCGAACTCTGCTGCGAGTTATACTTTGTTGTTCTACCGAAAAATCTTATTTTCTGAGAAACTGTAACTGACCGGAAATTACTGAAATATGTTTACTGAGTAAACTGTTATTCACTGAAACATGCGTTTACAGAGAAGGTACTGAAGCTCGTTTAGTAACGAGTCGTGACAGTTAACGATAAACGAAACATCCTACCGTAACACGAAATAGCTTCAGATTCTTCACAAGTAAAGATTGCACGCAGACGTCCACATGAACATATGTTTTCAATTAGAGAAGATGTGTACAAGTAAGCTTGGCCTCTTCTTGCTCAAGTTACAGAAACTCTCCTACAGTGAGTAGTTTCTTATTACCATCTCTCTTCAGATGAAAAGACCCGACACTTCAGGCTTGTGTTATTCATCTGTACATACGCGATCTATGGCGTCTTCTGAGAACTTCTAACTCTCTCTTCACTCATACGCGATCTATGGCGTCTTCTCTATATCTGTCTCTCGTTCTCCTTTGCGTATCATCTACTATTCTCTCTCTCAGTTCTTCAAAACTTGCTGTATATATATACACTTTCTTTGGCGCTCCTCTGCGCTGTTACTCTTCAATTCGCGTTATGCGCGCCTCACGCGCCCGCCGCGGTTAATTGCTCTGTTATGCGCACACCGCGCACTAACTTCGCATACTGTACACTTGTGCATAGATTTTCCAGAAGATTCTGGTTTTCTCTTTGTTTGTTGCGTCAAATTCGTGAGTGTTTCCTTAACAAGCATTTACAAGATTCTCTCATGAACTTATCTTTTACAAATGGTAACTAATCAAAAGAGTTACAAGCTATGGTTCATATGATCCATCAAAATCTTCTTCAAAGTCTATCCAAATGTGAAGGCTTGGATTTGCACTAACATCGTGCACTATGTCAGATTGGCAGACAGGTGGGATAAACTTGGCCGGGAAAACAAGTCCATGAGTCGCACTCGATTTTGGCATAGGCCGACTTGTGAAATAAAGATAAAAAGAAAAATGTTGAGCCGAGATGAAGAGTGAAAAATAAAAGGAAAAAAAAAGAAAAAGAAAGAGAAAAATAAAAAAGAAAAAGAAAAGAAAAAGATATGATGGAGAGTTGGACAGTGGGAGATAAATAGACGAATGAGAGCATATTCTACAAACTGAGTCAATAGAAACTTAGTATATGCTAGTACTTAGAATAGGTTGTTGGATCTTAATGAGTTGAACAAACAAAAGATCACTGAAGCCTACAGTTTATTCATATGGTTACTTGTCTGACTGCAGAAGCGAAAACATAATAAGATGTTTGTGAAGCTTGCATCTGCTTTATTTTCTAAGATTTGTACTAATCTTTATAAATTTGCATGGAATGTATGAGATCATGTTTCAAATTTTGAAAAGAAAAACATAAAAATTAAAACGAGTTTTCAAAAGAATCCTGATAGGCTTCGGTTGGCGTTTGCAGGTTGGCCCATTGAGATGATGTGCAGGTTTAGTGGGGGTGGATGTCGAGATGAAATCCCCGAGGGAAGTGTACATAAAATTTTTTCAAGTTCATTGATTTTCTGGCTATGGTGTGATGTTTTGATCGAGAAAGAGTTATAATATGTGCATGTTTGGGATGCAAAACCATGTCAATTATGTACTCTAGGCTTGTATATTTGTAAATAGTTCATTAACTTAATTCTAGGCCTTAAAACCTAGGATTTAATCCTTGGAAAACCTAGGTTGATCCTTGAAAAGCTGCATTTTACCCTATAAAAAACCTAACCTAGACCCTTAGAAACCCTTGGAGTTTAGGCCTTAAGTGTAAATAAACCCTTAAATTAAAGTACCTACCTTAATTGTAGGCAAACCCTAACTTTCCTCGATTGAAACCCTAAATTAGAACCTTAGAATTGGCATTTATCCTAATTCTAACCCATTGAGGAAGAGAATTTGGGAGACAAAAAGAGACAGAGAGGGGGAGAGAGAGAGAGAGAGAGAGAGAGCAGAGAGAGAAAGACTCGGCCTTTGCTTGCACGCTACAAA
>CM035429.1:139273410-139300910 GCA_020310875.1 Ceratopteris richardii
CCTTCGAAGCTAAGGCCTTTATTGGAGATGACAAGATCATCGTAGGGAGGAATACAATCTGACATGGAAGCGGGAAAGAAAGGAGGAGGAAGGGCCGAAGATGCCCCATGGATGAGAGCAATAGCTCTAGAGCAAATAGCCACGAGCATTGCAGGGAAAAAATCTTGCAACAATTCCAATCTTAGCAGGCAAACTAAGCCCTGCTTCCTTCTCTCTCTCTCTCTCTCTCTCTCTCTCTCTCTCTCTCTCTCTCTCTCTCTCTCTCTCTCTCTCTCTCTCTCTCTCTCTCTCTCTCTCTCTCTCTCTCTCTCTCTCTCTCTCTCTCTCTCTCTCTCTCTCTCTCTCTCTCTCTCTCTCTCTCTCTCTCTCTCTCTCTCTCTCTCTCTCTCTCTCTCTCTCTCTCTCTCTCTCTCTCTCTCTCTCTCGTTCTTGATGAAAGCTATGGTCTCCTTCAAAGCTAAGGTCTTTTATTGGAGATGACAAGATCATCACAGGGAGGAATACGATCTAACATGGAAGCGGGAAAGAAAGGAGGAGGTAGGGCCTTAAATGCCCCATGGATGAGAGCAACAGCTCTAGAGCAAATGACCACGAGCATTGCAGGGAAAAAATTTTGCAACAATTCCAATCTTAGCTGGCAAACTAAGCCCTACTTCGTTCTCTCTCTCTCTCAGACATAGTATGGACATAAAAGTACAACATGAATGTGTAAAGAATGAATAAGATAAGGGTAAGAAGTTTACCTGGAGAGGCGATCGTCAGAAGAGATCCACGGGGGAGAAACAAATGAGATTTGGATCCCTATTTATAGGTTTCCCCCTTTGGACTTCTCTCTAGAAACTTCTAACCTCCTTACTCAAACTTTCTATTTTTGGAATTTTATTTTTGGATTTTTCTCCTTTTATTTTTCTTGGACTAAGTTTTGGCTTCATACTTGTGATCAAATTAAATGAAAGTAATGGGTTACACTTAGGGTAAATGCCAATTCCAAGGTTCTAATTTAGGGTTTCAATCGGGGAAAGTTAGGGTTGCCTATGCTTAAGGTCGCACACATCAACTAATGGGGTTTATTCACATTTATGGGCAAAAATCCTAGGGTTTCCCAGGGTTTAGGTTGGGTTTCCATAGGGTAAAACACAAGTTTTCAAGGGTCAAACCTACGATTTCTAGGGTTTAGAAGTTAATTTCATGGTCTATTTACAAATATACAAGCTTGATGTACATAATTGACATGGTTTCACATCTCATAATCAATTTAATCAAGAAAAACATGCACAAATTATAAATCTTTCTCGGTCAAAATATCATACCATAACCAGAAAATCAATGAACTTCAAAAAAATTTGATGTACACTTCCCTGAGGGATTTCATCCGGACACCGCCTGCCAATGCTTGACACCTAGGCAATTCATAAACCTGCTCATCTATGAGACAAAAAATTGAATATCTAGCCGATTAATGCATAAGTAAATCAAGCATCCAACAACCTGCTGATAGAGAACAACATCAAATGCATCTCCAGCATCATGAAGACTCAATCATAAACCTATCTCCATAGGAGTGGAAATAGGCTTACATTCCTCCAAGCTAAAATGCTACAATAATGTGTCAATATATTTCGTTTGACACAAAGCCATTCCACCATCAACTTGCATAAACTGAATGCCCAAATAATGATGCAAACACCCCAAATCAGACATCTCAAATGAGGCATGCAAATCAGCCTTAAAATCAGCAATATGCTTGTCATGAGGACCAATGAGCAGCATGTCATCAACATACATAACAATGATCAGAAGCACATCATTAGCACGCTTTACATATAAGGTGTTTTCAGTTGGACTGTTCGCAAAACCATGTGCAATCAGATAGGCATGTATCTTTTCATACCAAGCACATTGTGCTTGCTTTAAACCATATAATGCCTTCTTTAATCTGCACACCTGGTTTTCATGCGCTTTCTGCATAAAGCCACGGGGCTAAAAAACATACACTTCTTCATGCAAGTCACCATTAAAAAATGCTATTTTAATGTCCAACTAATGTACATTCCAACCATGATGAGCGGCAAGTGCACAGATGCTACGAACAGTAGTCATTCGGCAAGTAGGTGCAAAGGTTTCGTCAAAATCAATGCCTCTTTCTTATGCATAACCCTTTGCAACAAGTCTAGCCTTATACTTGTCAATTGTTCCATCAGGTTTATGCTTCAACTTGTAACCCACTTAGTGCCAATGGCCTTCTTGCTAGGAGGCAAGTCACATAAAGACCAGGTACCATTTTTCATGATAGCATCATATTCAAATTGCATTGCAACAATCTAATGTTCAGAATTTTGTGCTTCATCAAACAAAACAAGTTCAGTCTCATCACAAAGGCTAGATGTAGCCATAGCATAGCAATCTGATGCAAAAGAGGCACTACGAGAGCCTGAATGAGTACAATAAGATAGAGGTGCATCTAATTTGTTGTCATGCAAAGTCTACACTAGCCATTTTGGCATATTTTTTGCATCCTCAATGTCAACTATCTCATCAGCAAGTGCATCGTGCAAATCTACATCAGAAATGGAATGATCTACATCATCACATGAAACCTGCAATGGCTGAGAAGTTGCCTCATTAGGACTAGCACTAGACTGTCCACTTGTAAAAAGAGGCCGCAAAGTATCATACATGTCTTTGGAGCTAACAAATGTCTCCTTCATACATGAAAGTAAAGGCTAAATAGCATCTTCCACAAAAACAACATCACAATTAACCAAAATGCCTTTAGTCTATGGATGATACAGACGATTGCCTTTGCTTTCAGGACTGTACCCAACAAAAATACATTTTACTACTTTATCGTCCAATTTCCTACGATGTTGTTCAGGCACTAATGCATATGAAAGACAACCAAAAACATGCAGATGAGAAAAACATGGCTTGTAACCATGCCAAGCCTCATATGGAGTGATAAATTGTAGTGCTTTAGTGGGACACCTATTAAGTACATATGCTACACACATGATAGCCTCAAGCCAGAAACTATGTGGTACGGTTTGACTCTTGACCATACAGCTCACCATCTCCATGAGTGACCTGTTCTTCCATTCAAAAACTCCATTCTATTGAGGTGTATATGGCACTGTATGCTAATGTTTTATCCCACGTTCAGCCAAAAATGCATTAAAGTCAAAAGACATATATTCCTCCCTTTGATAAGAATGGAGGGTGCCCATTTTACATGCTGATAGATTTTCAGCCAAAACCAAAAATTATCTGAAGCACATGAATACTTCGGACTTTGCTTTGAGTGGATATACCCATGCATGCCTAGAGAAATCATCAATGACAGCGACGAAGTAAAGATAGTTTCCAAAAGAAGGTGTCTTCATAGGACCACATACATCACTACGTACAAGCTTCAATTTTTTAGCAGCCCAAATTGAACCATCTTTTGGGAAGGATGAATGCTGCATTTTGCCCAAAATATAGCCTTCACAAACATGTTTACCGGGTGCCTCAAGTTTGGGCAAAGAGGACACCATTTCAGATTTCAACAGGTGTAGCAAACTAGAATTTTGTGAAGATCATCATGAAACAAAATTCTTCTTCATTCATTCAAAATCAAATTTCTTCGTACATAAAATGACAGATGTACATTTCATGATCTATCAAATGGTGATGTGATTATTGCTTCTGACATTTTATCTCGTCGGCTCTATAAGCTCATAGATTATGAAAAATCTGTGAATGATTCGACATGTGCAGTACATGATTTTCACGCTATGTCAGATGCAAAGCTTTGGCATGCACACCTTGGTCATCTGAATTTTTTTATGAATTGAGCTTAAATTGATGATTTAGTGACCGAAACGGCTGATAGTTCAAACTTTGTGATTTGATATTACTTGAATACCAGATTGAAACATAAAGAAATTCATTTACATATTGCATGAAAAGCTAGTAAATTTTGATGATGATTTATAAAAGAAATTGATACCGTTATATGTTTGGATTTTTAGGTTGGCCCATCAAGATGATCTGCAAGTTTGGTGGGGGTGGATATCGGAGAGATTTCTCTCTCCCTAATCAAATGATGAAGAAGATTTTCATGAAGATGATGTAGTTGACTTGTAATGGAGAAATCCATTGAGACATTATGAAGAAATAATGAGCCAACATTTGTGGCGATGTGACATCGGCTTTCAACTCACAAAGATCAATAGTTAGAAACAATTTCATAAAAGTATGGCATATGAGTTTAGAGATAACCATCACATTATGAATAGACTTGGATGAAGCAATCCGAAGGTGGTCAATTGTAATGATGAAGATCTAATGCACAATGGGGAAGGAAGCGCTGCATATATATATATATATATATATATATATATATATATATATATATATATATATATATATATATATATATATATATATATATATATATATATATATATAGAGAGAGAGAGAGAGAGAGAGAGAAATATATATATATATACATATAGAGAGAGAGAGAGGAGGCCAACTTGCATTCGATTCTGGCATATAATTCTTTGGACGAGGCACAACAATCATCGGACTGGCAGAGAAAGCAAATCTGATTGACAAGTACCTTAATCTCTATCTTAACCCCAACACAATTATCTCCAACTCTCTATCTGATCATGGTATTTCTTGAAAATCATTGAATGAGAATTATGCTATTGCAATGATATATGATGTGCCACTCTGAATAATCCAAGTACGATAACTCTATATTGATGAACGTCTGATGTACAGTAACGTTGTGCTAATTTTTTAAACGAACTGATTGAAATCTCTGTCTATAAGTTTTGTAAGGTCTATGTGCATCTCATTCTCTTATGTCTGGTGCTGTTCAAATTAAAATACAGCAATCTTATAAAACAAGATTAATCTTTTATTTGTAATTATGTACAGAGATAACAATGAAAACATTGCTCCGAATTTGCATTAAAGGGATACATTTGAGTTAGCACTTACGCTCTTAAGGATGTTAAAACTTTTTTACCTTAGCTTTATTAAATGAAACCTTAAGTTTTGGGTGAGACAAGTTTCTATTTATTGCTATTGAAGTAAAAAATGAAGCATGATTTATTTTACAACGTTGAATATGATGTGTGAGCACACATGAAGATCTGTTATTTTCCCGAAATTTCTCAACGATAGTCGGATAAGATTTTGTCATTGAACTACTCATAATATTTCTGAGTTATATATGCTCTTTGAGTCTTCACTGCACCGAAGATTGCTCCAAGCACCCGGCATGCGTCATTGGACTTGGTGGTTGACTTGATCCACCAACCGAGTGTCCACATACTTCGAACAATGTGAGTTGATAGATCTATTGTGAGAATATAGAGATGTATTCGCTTGGACTTATAAAGATTTGAACGGAGTGGACCCATATATCTGTTCTCAAAGAATCTCGATGTCTTTGGAAGCCAAGCCTACCAAGAAAAAACCTTAACCTATACTGATAATTACATAGCCAAAATCAAAGAGGAAATGGATTGCTTGATAGAAGCAGGATTTATCTATGAAATTGAACATACCAAATGGGTATCCCCATTGTGGTTGTGCCAAAAAAGAATGGAAAACTTCATGTATGCATTAACTTGAAAAAAGTTAATGCAACCACTGTAAGAGATTGTTATCCCCTCCCTATCACCAAACATCTCTTAGAACGTGTAGCATGCAAATAAGTAGATAGCTTTCTTGATGGATTTTCATGCTACAATCAAGTGGCCATAGTCCTTGAAGTCCAACATAAGATGGCTTTTGCCATGGAATGGGGTATCTTTGCATTTTGTGTGATGCCATTTGGGCTCACCAATACTCATGCTACCTTTCAAAGGTTGATGTTGTTACCCTTAGTGTCCATGTGAAAGGCCAAATGGCCATCAAAAACTTTTATATGTGTTCATTAATAAAACATATAGTGGCTTGGTCATCCATAGACTATAAGTTCAACCGCATTTGTAATGCCTATGAAATTTGTCTTCCTACTCCCTGTGTATTGTGTTTTCTACAGCTTGGCTTTCTACTCTGAGGATATCATTGTGGAGCTCTCAAGAAGGAGAGTTTAGTGTGGTGCATTGCTATCTAAATACTTCACTGGTATCATAGCATTTCGATGAAAAAGCTTTGTTCCTTTTGTGCCAGTGAAGCGAGCACCTGCCCACCCACCCAAGGCTTACGACAACAATCAAGGCATAGATCTTGGCATACCTTGTCATCCGAGTGATCAAACTCACTATTGGCTCCATTGAATATGCACAAGGGAGGACCTCAATGATCAAAGAAGACGGAGGTTCCCGGAACTTCCCGAGAGGTCACCCGTCCTATTTTGTTCCCCTTGGAGCTCGCTACATCGACAAGCTCTCTTCCCACTAAGCTACACTCTTGTGGTGTCTGAAGAAGGGGAAAGGCTAAGGTTAACATTTCTTTGAACATGTTTTGGGTGCTCAAAGATTCATTCTTTGCTTTCAAAGCCTGTTTTGAAGCATTTTTTGGGTGAATCTTGGAGCCATTTTGGAGTACTTTTGTGCATAGTTCTCTTTACACATGTTCAAGAACATCAAGAAGAGTGCTCTTTGTACTTCTCAAGAAAAAAATATTCACCTTTGGGGCTGTGTTCTTTAGAGACACTAGTAAATCTACAGGTTTCTTGAAAGGTTTAAGTTCTGGTGGGAGCAGCCACTGCAAGTTTATGCAGGTTTTTTTATCCAAAAGAATACAGTTGACACACACTTGCAGATGTTGTTGGCTAGTGTTTGGGATGTGAATTCAGCCTTTTAGGTGCCATTTTACTGAATATATTGAGCACATACACACTATGCACACTTATGTGGATACTGCTTATGTACGTCCATGTGGTCATTGATATAGCAATTACATTTTTGCATAAAGCCTTTGACGTTGATAAAGAGGATCATGGTGAGGTTTTCTTAACTAGGAGATACCCAAATTTCAGGTTCTCTTGGGTGATGTAGGTGGAAGACTTACCCAACCTTGCCATAGGAGATGTATGCTAGTTGTTCATAGGTGCTTGATAAGCCTTATTGGCTTATTTTGGGTAATTGATTATATTCAATAGAGTCAGTGATTCACTATATAGGTTAACATGTGAGTGCTTGGAGTTTTACGAGATTTTGAAACTAGTCATATGCTCATTTTGCACAAGATACTCTGAACAAAAGTTTTCTAGGTTTTTGGTTTTGTCAACTATACAGTGGTCAATTTACTCCTTGATACACTTATTGGTGTGAGCACATTTATTCTCACATAATCCTTTTGTTTGGTCATTACTATTCATTAATTTATTTATCTGGGAAGACTCTACTAAATTTTTTTCCCATAATCTGACACTTGGTCATCCCTTTTTTTATCCTTAGTGGTGTTTGGACTCTCTAGCTCCATTATCATTCTACTCAATTCTCTATCATCATGGCATCAGGTCTCAGGCACATTTGATGGATCAGGTCTAGTGCTAGGGTTTTGAGGAGGAGCTGTAACTTGTAGGGCAAATGCCATTTTGAGATCCGAAAATTTGATGGAACAAAATTTGCTCTATAGAAGAATCAGATTAAAGATGTGGTGATTCAGAGGAGGCAATGGAAGCCAGTAAATGGAATCTCAAAGAATCCTGCTGACATGGATGAAGATGATTGGGATGAGTTGGATGAAATGTTGAGGTCATTCGATTGCACCTGACAGATAATGTTTACTTTGTAGTATTGGACTGTGAAAGTGCAGAGGAGCTTTGCAAGAAGTTATGTAATACATATGAAAAAGAAATGGCATCAAATAAAGTGTATTTGATGAGAAAGTTATATAAACTTTGCATGAAGGAAATAGATAGTGTTTCTTCTCATCTAAATGATTTTGATGCTATATTCTCCTAGTTAAAAACTTAGAAAATGGACATGGATAATGAAATCAAAGTAGTCTTGTTGTTATGCACCTTTCCATCATCATGGGATATATTTTGCACATCTATTATTAATAGTGCACCTGATGGTAAATTGGTCTATGATGACATATGTGGATCCCTCTTGAGTGAGGAGATTGGTAGAAAATCTATGGTTGGCATTCAGAGTGGAGATGTGTATAATGTTTGTGGTTCTTACCAATGAAACAATTAGCAACCTAGCAGGACTAAGGACAAGGAAAAGAATGGTCAATGGAATTAGAGTAGAAGTAAATCAAGGAAGATGGATATCGAATGTCATTATTGTCATAAGAAAGGACACATGAAGAAATATTTCTATGCGTTAAAGAATGCTAAAGGTAAAGGGAAAAATTTTGATGGGCATGTGTAAATGATTACCTACACCATCTACTTCAACCATGAAGATTGAAGAAATCAATGCTATTTCTGATGATGTTGATGTGTTGACTGTTGGTACAAGTGCCAAGCCTTCACACGTGGATAGGCATGGGAAGTCGTTATGTGAAAATGCTTGAAGACCCATAAGAACCATTGCTTATGGATTGTTACCATTTATCTTTTGTAAAAGGCATTTACATTAAAATAATCTTGTAAAGCCTACAAACTCGTGGAATTTGGAAGAGCTAAATTTAAGAATCATGCTTGAGAGAATATCTCATAGATGTGTGAGCCAAAGTTGAATTCAAATTCAAATTTTATCAAGACATCTATAAAAGTGATTGTGAAATCTCGCGGCTAAGGCCCCCATTTTACTGAGCTTAGAGTTTATTATTTGAGGTAATAGAGAGGCTCGCTCTATAGCCTATACTTCTCACTATCATTGGGCATTGTTCATCATGCCAATGATCATGTATAACATTGTCATATAATACAATAGATCATTGATTATCTCTGTTGGTCTCTCCATCATTGTCACTGAGAATGATGTTCTTGTCTTGTTCATATCTCAGCCATTACGCCATCATTTTCAAATTTCTATGGCTCGTTGGAATCAGCTCTAAGTGTAATACATGCTGAAAAATTTTAAAGACATTCAATTTAGTGGATTGGGAGAAAAGTGGCTCAAAGTGGTCACTAGTCATTCTATGTAGAGGTCCTAAAAAATCGGGGGTAATGCTTCACTTGCTAAATTGATTGCTCTGTGTATAGTCAAGCATTTTAAGTGATTGCACTTGGAATATTAGCCCTTTAAGCTAATTAGATATCCTCAAAAGAAATTTCCCTAATTGCTATTGTGTTGGGAGCACTGAGCTTAACAAGCAGCAAGTATGTGAACCAAAATAAAAAGTTTTTGGTGAATTGTGACTTGTGAAGTTATCTGTTTTGGATCAATCATTACATGCATCATCTCCAAAGTACATAGGCATTTATTTAATGTCATTGGAAATCTAAAAGGACCTACAACTCAACTCTGAAGTGAAAGAGGGTAGGTACAGAGCAGGGATTAGCAGTACCAACTCATTTCTTGGAGTGTCCATCCATCTTTCCCAACAGTGGTCTAAGGTAAAATGGGAGATGGTTTTCCTTCTTTCATTGATGAACTGGACAGGAACAATTACCAAGCATGGTCCTTGAGGATGAAGACATACTTGCAAGGAAGGAGTCTTTATGGATACATCTCAGGAGATGAGGAGATGCCCATTTTCAGAAGCAAAGGACAACCTACAAGAGAGGAGCATGAAAGACTCAATTCATGGTGTGCTAAAGATGCATTAGCAAGGTCATATTTACTTAACTCTATCTCTGACATTCTTCTTCCACACATTAGGAACCGTAAGACATCCTAAGAGACTTGGGACACATTGTCATCATATTTTTCTTCCAACACAAGGGCTAGGAAGAACCAATTGTGGATTGAGTTTACCACTCAAAGAAAGAAACCCAAGCAAGGCATCTCAGATTATGTGACCAAATTCAAGGATGTGGCTGACCAAATGGCAAGCATAGGAGAGGAGATTGAAGAGGAGCAAATTGTGAGCCAAGTAATCAATGGTATTAAGGCAAATGAAAAATGGAAAAGCTTCACAACTGCCATGGACTTGTACATGGACATGCAGATTCCAAATCTTACCACACTCATGGGGCGAATCTTTACCCATGAAGCAAAGCTCAACAAAAATGGAGATTCGTCAAGAGGTAATAGCTCTTCTGCCCTATACACAGATAAAGGCAAGTCTAAAGAGAAAGGGAAAAGCAAAAAAATTGAGGATGAAGGTACTAATTCTCAAGCTAACTATGCAGGGAGAGGTAGGAACTCAAGAGGTAGGGGCAGAGGAGGTAAGCAAGGTAAGGGGAGACCTTTCAACTCTTCCCCATGTAATATTTGTGGTTTATCAAATCACACTACAGATGAGTGTTACAGGAACTTCAAGAATCAAAGAGGTAGAGGTTTCCAAAGAGGTGGCTACACACAATCAAGAGGAAGGTTCAACCATCATCAAGGTTACAATAACAACTACAACAACAATTACAATAACAACTACCAAGGAGGCTACAAATCAAGGAAAGACTACAACAACTACACAGAGGAACAAGAGGATTCCCTTCTGATTATGAATATGACTTCAAAGCAAGGTATGAATGATGACCATGTCTTCTACACTATTGACCTACATTGGAGTACCTGCAATCTTACAATCTTGCATCTTGAATTTTGCCAACATGTCCTCAATGTACTTTCTTTGAGTGAGAAACAAACCATGATCTTTGTAGACAACTTCCAAGCCTAGGAAGTAGGTAAGTGAACCCAAATCACTTATCTTGAACTCTTCTCTCATCTGATCTTTGATCTTCTTCATACCATCTGCATCATTTCCTATCAATATAATATCATCTACATATACATATAGTTAGATGATCTCAGAATTACTCTTTTTCATAAAGAGTGAAGGATCTGCCTTGCTTGGTTGAAAGCCTTTGTCCTGCAAGAATGAAACAAGTCTGAAATTCCAAGCTCTTGGGGCTTGCTTAAGACCATACAATGCTTTGTTAAGTTTACACACATAATCAGGATAAACTTGATTCTCAAAACCAGGTGGTTGTGCCATATATACCTCTTCTGTTATCCAACCATTCAAGAATGCATTCTTTACATATAGTTGAAGTATCTTCCAATTCTTGGAAGAGGCAATACTAAGCGAAACCCTAATAGTAGGCATCTTTGCCACAGGAGAGAAGGTCTCCTCATAATCAATTCCCTGAGTTTGTGCAAAGCCTTTTGCTACAAGCCTTGCCTTATACGTGTTAATGGAACCATCAGAATTCTTCTTGAGTTTATAGACCCATCTTGAGCCTATTACCTTCATGGATGAAGTCTTGGGCACCAAATCCCAAGTCTTGTTTTCCTCAAGTGCTTCAATCTCTTCCTTCATTGCATGCTTCCATTCTGATTCTGCTTTGGCCTCTTCAAAGGATGATGGCTCCTCTTGGTTTATATCATGTGCTATGTAGATAGAATGTTTAGTTACTAATGAGGTGCCAAACCCATACCTTTCTGGTTTTCTCTTTTCCCTCATAGATCTTCTTAGGCCATGATGTGATGATTCTGCCTCATGTCCAAGTTCCTGCAATTTTTCTTTACCTTTAGACTTCCATGCTTTGATCTTTTCCATATGAGATTCTTCATCATCCTCTGAGGTGTCTTGTTCTTCAATCTTTGTTTGTTCTCTACCAAGCTTTGGAAAATCTTCTTCAAGATCATATGGTAAATTGACCTTCCTGCATGAATCTTCATACCATGAATTGTTCTCATCAAAAACTACATCTCTGCTTACCAAGAATCCTTTGTTGGTAGGGTTGTATAACCTGTAGCCCTTTTGATTGTTGTCATATCCAATAAATACACACCTTTCTGCCTTTGGATCCATCTTGCCTCTAACCTGTGAAGGAACATGAGCAAAAGCAATACATCCAAAAATTTTACAATGATCTAAGCTTGGTCTTCTTCCATTCCAAGCCTCGTATGGAGTCATCCCATCAAGGGATTTTGAAGGCAACCTGTTAATCAAGTAAGTGGCTGTAGATAGAGCCTCAGCCCATAAGTAATTAGGTAAATGCTTTTCATTTAACATAGACCTTGCAGCTTCAACAATTGTCCTATTCCTCCTTTCTGCCACTCCATTTTGCTCAGGAGTGTACCTTGTAGTTACCTCTCTTTTGATTCCTCTTTCTTGAAGAAAAGAATCAAACTCATGGGAGAAGTATTCTCCCCCTCCATCTGACCTTAGCCTTTTTAGAGATTTACCTATTTGATTCTCCACAAGAGCCAAATATCTTTTGAAACATGAAAAAACTTCATCTTTGTGTTTCATAAAGAATAGGATAGTCCATCTGCTGCAATCATCAATAAAGGAGACATAATACCTTGATCCAGATATTGAAGCTTCCTTGCTAGGTCCCCATACATCTGTATGAACCAACTCCAAGAGATCTCCATGCATATAACCTTTCTTCATGAATGGTAACCTGTGAGACTTTCCAAATTGACATGCACTACACTTATAAATCATATGTTGTTTTGACAAATTAGGAAGTCCAAGTACACTTTGGTCCCTGCAAATTTGCTTTAATGACCTTTCACCAATATGTGCTAACCTTTTGTGTCATACTTCCAATTCTGTGAGTGTCTGACTACCATAATTAAAGAGAGCAATGTTTCTAGTGTCCTGTAATTCAAATGTAAACAATCTACCTGTCTTTTCACCTTTTGCAATTTTTCTGAATCCTTGACTTGGATCTTCAACAAATGCTCCTGCCTTTGTGAACCTGACTTGCAACCCTTTCTCTACTATCTGCCCAACATTTATCAAATTCTTTGTAATGGTAGGGACATAGAGTACCTTACTGATTAGGTTGATGTTTCCATCAGGTGCTTTGACATTGCCTATTTTCTCCACAAGATGTTTTGTATCATCTCTTGTTTGTACCTCATGCTTATTCCTTGGATCTTCTAAATCTGATAGGAGTGCCACATTTCCTGCCACATGATTTGAACAACCTGAATCTATGTAGAAAACATGCTCATCAGATTTACCTTGTGGCATATCCATGTTCATGATCAATAATGAATCCTCTTTGTTTGAGTCTTCTGTATAGTTATTGTAGTCTCTCCTTCCTTTGTAGCCTCCTTGATAGTTTGAATGATTGTAGTTGTTGTAATTGCCATGGTAATTGTTGAACCTTCCTCTTGAGTAGCCATAACTTCCTCTATTGTATCCTATGCCTCTTTGATTCCTGGAATTCCTAAAGCAATTTTCAGTTGTATGATTAGTTAATCCACAAATAGAACATGAGTTGGAGTCTTGGGATCTCCCCCTGCCTTGTCTACCTCCTCTTCCTCTACCTCTGCCATGTCTTCCTCTACCTGCATAGTTAGCTTGATATGTACCTGCTTCATCATCCACTTTCTTTGCCTTTCCTTTGTTATCTTTGGACTTGCTTTTATCAATGTATAAAGCTGAAGAATGATTACCTTTAGAGCTTTCTCCATTTTTTATAAGCTTTGCCTCTTGAGTAAGTAGTTGTCCAATGAGTGTATTGAAATCAGGTACATGCATGTCCATGTACAAATCCATAGCTGTGGTGAATGCTTCCCACTTGTCGTCTGCCTTCAAGCCATTGATGACCTGCCTTACAATTTTCTCTTCATCTATTACCTCTCCAATGCTTCCCAACTGATCTACTATGTCCTTGAGCTTTGTGACAAAATCAATCACATTTTGTTTGGGAGCCTTCTTGAGAGTTGTGAAATCCAGCCATAGTTGATGCTTCCTAGCTTTAGTACTTGAAGAAAAGAAAGCTTCAAGTGCATCCCACACTTCCTGAGATGTCTTACAACTTCTAATGTGAGGCAACAAAAAATCTGAGATAGAGTTGAGGAGATAAGACCTTGCAAGTGCATCCTTGGAGCACCATGTGCTCAATCTTTCTTGCTCTTCTTGTGTTGGTTGACTTTTGTTCCTGAAACTTGGCATAACTTCATCTCCAGCCACATAACCATATAAACTTCTACCTTGGAGATAAGCTTCCATTCTTAATGACCAAGCTGAGTAGTTACCTCTGTCCAATTTGTCAATTGATGAAGGAAATCCATCTGCTATGTTGTCCAACCTTGCTCTGATACCACTGTGAAGAGATGGATATGTATGTGCTTGAAGATGAAGAGGTGTTGCAAAATCCTTGATCTACACCAGCCAAATGAACTCAAGGAGTATATGGTGGACCCTTTTAGCTTGCCAATGGATGTATTAGACACCCTATGTACCTTGAAAGATCACTCTCAAAAAGATAGATCAAAACAGATAAGTTGGAGTTAGCTCAGAGGTGAAAAACTTGCTATTTTGGTTCATACACCTGTCCAGTGTTTTGCATAATTCTCTGAGCACAGCAGCAATTAGCTTAATTCCTCTTGGGAAGTCTAGTTAACTTAAAGAGCTAACTTTCAAGAGTAATCCCATCAAAAATAATAAACCACACATTGAGAATGAGTTTTAACAAGTGATGACATCATCCCAATTTTCACGAGCTGCTACAGTTTGAGACCAGTGAGTAGAAAAATGAACATAAATCAAAATTTAGGAATCCAATGATTATGAAAATTTTTATGGTCATACTAGACAGTAAGCTGAATCCAAAAAGTTTCAAATCATTGCATTTGGATAAGTAACCACTAAGAAATGGGTCTGACAAGGTGAGTGAAAAAGTCGGGTACCTGACAGAGAAGTGAAGATGAACAGACACTATTGACTTCAACTGAACATAAATGACGATTGCAACATCCAAATGAAATGAAACTTTGTGAGCATATAGTAGACTTATAGAGCTAACTTTACCAAGTTAAATCACTAAAAATGATGCACCAAGCTTAGAGAAACAATCTCTGCAATCTAACTGAGAAAACTGAGAGTAATGGCAGTGAGTAGTACACTTCACAAGAACATGGACATATGAACTCAAATAATCATGAAAATGAAAGTATATTGCTTGTACAATACAATGACTTACTGATACATATGTGTGCCTTGTAATCACACCTTGATATGGCATAAAGCTCAGCTCTTGGAGGTCTTCACATAGTTCTCTCTAACCACGACTAAAGTTGCCATCTATTTATAGTTGTGTTTGGAAGGCTAACTTCCCTCAATCACTCCAATCAATTAGTGATTGATTTGATTCTCTACCTACCACAAATCATGAATTCGTGGCTCCTCTTTCCCTTTTTGATAAAGTGGACTCAACCACTTAAGATTCTTTCACTTTTACATTAAGTAAACTCTTCAAAAGTTACAAGAGGTAGTTCACAAGTGAACTTTACATTGACTTCATTTTAAGGCTTCTTCTATGACTTTGTGGGACTCAAGCCAATACTTAGGCTTCTCATAGACTTGCTCCAACATTTTTCTAGGATATGGTTGAGAATGACAATTTGGATATCACATATGGGATCCTAAAACATGATAGTGATCAAAAGTAGTGATGTCATTTTCAATGATTCTAAGATGCATAAAGATCCCATTAAGGAGGTTGAAGTGAGAAGAGTGGTGTTTGAGGATACTAGTCCTCTAGTTAGCATGCATAAAAATGTTGCACATAGGGATGTTCAAGAGAAGTCGGATCAGATTAATCTACAAATGTTCCTGTTCAACAACCATTGAGATACTCTACACATCTCTCACATCCATCTGATAGATATGTTCCACATTTGGATTTTGTTATGCTAACAAATGTTGGTGAGCCTTCTTGCTACAAAGAGGCTATGCAGACAATGGATCATGTTAAGTGGGAGCGTGCCATGAAGAGTGAGTTTGATTCTATTCACAACAATGGTACTTTGGCAAAAGAATCTCCAACTACAAGAGGCCCCCACCATTTAGGCATCACAAAGTGTTTCTCATCAAGAATAACAAACTTAAACCCAAGTGGGCCCCACATGAGGGGGATGAGAGGTTTATTAACCTCCTTTGTAACACGCTCTAGATCCGCAAGTTCTACCCCTGTTTTGTGGGATTCAAGGGGTCCCAAGGGAACTAATCCCATTCACTTGTAACATTTTCTTCCCTTTTAATTAAAGTTCGGGAGAGTAGGCCAAGGCCGAACTTCCTTTTTGAAAAAAAACAACGATACTTGGGATTCAGTACCTTTGTCAAAGGACAGGATAGCTTTACCATGTAAATGGGTATATACGCTCAAATTCGCATCAGATAGTGCTTCTCCAAAGTATAAAGCACAACTTGTTGCAAAGGGTTTTAAGAAACAACATGGTGTTGATTTCGAGGAAATCTTCTCTCCAATGGTCAAGATTGTAGAGAGTACGCATGCGGAAGCAAAATGAAAAGTAAAGTACTCTCACAAAACAAAGAATGTGTGAGACACAAAATGAGTAGACCATGAAATGGGTAAACTCATGTGGATTAGAAATGAGCTTGCCAAGAGCATGGAGTAAGCTCCTCAAGCTTCTAACCAAATACAAATGGGGGAGAGGCCCTCCTTATATAGATTTGTGAGGGGCTCTCCAAAATACATCTCATGTGGGATAATTCTCATGAAAGGAGAATGAATACAACTGGTAGAAGCAAATGGCAAGGTACCCAAATACAAAGGAAATACAAGGAAATGTAATGGAAATAGAGTGACTCCAAGATACAAAGGGGAGATGCACCTCCATGTGCGAGAGATAGGATGACTCCATGTGGTACATAGGAACCTTCAAAGCTTTGACAATGTCCACCACGCTATGTGTATCACCAAGAAGTAGGTCCTGCAAGAGTGAAACATAAAGCATGAAGCATAAAATCATAGTCACATGGTAGTACATATGTATGTTGTAAGCCTCCATGGAGTGTACAAAGTCCTGCGGTGTATCGATAGAACCATGGTAACCCCCTCTGAAACGAGAAGCTGACTCAAAAGATGATCCAACTGAGGGATGAATCCAAATAGATGTCGGAGTATCATGTGGTAACTGAAAAGATGTTGGACTCCATGAATTAAAAATTACATGCTCAGAATGCTGCTGTAGACGAGGTATGTGGACTCTCGAGGATAGGAATGGAAAATGACGAGTCACTGATCCTGGAGCAATGCCCAACTGAAGCTGAGGTAAAATATAAACCTTCGATGGGATGATAGGTATATCCATCTGAGGTATAAGTTGAGATGATATCTCTGATTCCTCATGCTCCAAAACTGTTCCATGATCGGGAAAGTCATATACAAAGAGAGCGTGCTCCACATAGTGTGACTGTTCAAAATTGGAATGATCCCCCTGTGAATCTGAAATGGGAGGATCCAAAAGGGATGAATACTTAGAGTATTCATCAAAGGTGCAGTCTTTGGTTACTGTAACTGAGTGACTCTTTGGGTCGTAGAGTTTGTATGCCTTTTGTCGCTCACTGTACCCAATGAAAATGTACTGCTTAGGTCGATCATCATCATGGCCTTGGACGTAGGCATCACTACCAAAGATGCGGAAATAGATTACACTTGGCTTCTTTTGGCAGTAAGCCTCAAATGGTGTTTTGTTCTTCAAAACATTTGAAAATCCTTTGTTCTGTATGTGTACTGCTGTCTGCACTGCTTCACCCCAAAACTTTAGTGGAAGTTGCTTTTGTCTAAGCATAACTTTGGCCATTTGGATCACACCTCGACTCTTTCATAATGCAATACCTGGTTGAGTATCTTGCTTGGCTTGATACTTGATTCCATGTTGCTTCAAGAACTTGGAGAAGTTTTGGTTGACAAAGCTACTATCTCCATTAGATCGGATGATCTTCAAAGAACTTGGAAAGTCTTCTTCAATTGTTTGTGTCCACTCCTTAAACTTGGAAACGGCATCTTCTTTATGCTTGAGTGAATAAACCCGTGTATCTACTGAAGTCATCTACAATCAGGAAGAAGTAAAGTGACCCACTTAGAGAAGGTGTACTCATTGGTCCACAAATGTCAATATGGACTAATGCTAAGGGTGTATTTGTAGAAATGGATGCTTCTTTAGGCAAAGAGAAAGTTGTTTGCTTATCATATGCTTTGCAATTCAATTCCACTTGTGCGATCCTGGGTAGACCTTTGACAAGATGATTGGAAGAGATCTTAGCTAAGCAAGAGGTATGTCCAAATCTACAATGCCATAAGTTGACACTTGAATCTTTGGCCATAAAACTTGAAAGCTTGTAGAGACCCTTTTCTTCATATCCTTTAGCTATCACTTCATTAGATTCGCGATCAATGACTTGAACTTGGTTGTGATCGAACTGAACTGTCATGTTGCACTTTGTGATGGCTTTGACTGAAAGAAGATTCTTACAGAGGCTTGGTACATATAGAACATCTTTTAATGACTTGGTCTCGCCTTCAGAGTTAATGACTTGAACTTTTCCTCTTCCTTGGATTTCAATGCACTTGTTGTCCCCAAGGTAAACTTGTCCTTGATGCTCTTCTAACTCATGGAAATCATCTTTGTCATGGCACATGTGGGATGAAGCACCACTATCAAAAATCCATTCTTTCTTGGGAGTGATTGCCACAAGTGCTTTGTGTTCGCTTGTGAAAAATAGGTCTTCACTTGTGCAGTGAGAATGATGTTCATTCTTGGGGTTAGACTTAGACTTGTCATGGTTCTTTTTCTTGAAGCAATATTTTTCAATGTGGCCAGGCTTGCTACAAAAGTTGCAAGTGAATTTCTTCGATGAATTATGTGATCCTTGCTTGGATCCATTGCTAGCCAGATGACTTGTGTTTTTGCCTTTAGTGAATGGGCTTTTGGCCTTCATGGCTGACTCTTGTGAGGAAGTCGATTTGGCTCGCGAGTCGTGAAGGAGCAAGAGTCGACGAACCTCTTCCCAAGATAGGACTTGGCCGCGATTATACAAAGTTGTGACAAATGTCTCATATGACTTAGGTAACTTGTTAAGAAGCCGAATGGCCATGTCTTCACTAGAGATCTGCCTACCACATAGTGCTAATTTACGCTGATAGTCCTCAAATTGGGCTATGACCTTGGTAATTGTGTCATGTGGCCTAATGGAAAAATTATGAAACTCGACCTCTAATGCATATATCTTCGAAGGGGTTTTGTCTTCATACAAAGCAGCTAACGTATCCCAAGCATCCTTGGACGTCTTGCAGACCGTGATATGTCCTTTCGTCAGTTCATCGCAGGCAAGTAACAGCTGACCTAAAGCTCTTTTGTCCTTGACATTCCACACATGCCAATTGTCTAAGTTGGTATCCTTATTAGGTTCGGGGTCTGAGCCATCTACTACTTCATGAAGAAGATTCGTGTAGAGATAGGCGCGCATGACATCTTTCCATAAATTGTAATTTTGGCCATTGAGGCATTCATCCTTATGCATAAAAATAGGGGTGAAAGATGGTAAGAAGTTAGCCATAGATGATGAGCTACCTTCCCTTTTGGTCATCACAAAGCTTCGATTGACGAGTGTTTAGAAACACTACCAAAATCTTCGCCAAAAATGCTGCTACAAATAATTGCAAGGATGGACTCCACACTTAACAATTCTTGGGGGAGGGGGGGGGCTTAGAGTAGCCCTGCTCTTGCAAAACACTAAGATGAGTCGACGCAAGAGGAGAGGGCTTAGATTAGCCCGTTGTACACCAATGGAGCCTGAGAGTAGGCTTAGACACTTGGAGACAGCTTGTGGGTGGGCTTAGATTAGCCCTATTCTTGCACAAGACACCTTAGGGAGGGGGGTTTGGAGGGCTTAGAGTAGCCCGTTGCACACCAAAGATAGTTATAGTAGGCACAATAACCGAGTCACTTTATGGGTGGGCTTAGACTAGCCTCCAACCCACAATTGCACACACACAACACTTCTTCTCATTAGATGGTTTGATAGTACAAAAGTGGGCACTTAGTGCCAAATGATGACTAAAAACCCTTTGGAACATACAAAGTATCCTTTGCCTGATCTCAAAGTAAGATGAGTCAAATGGGGAGGCATAGAGAGGGTTGAAACCTTGGTGATTACAATGGGTGGCAACCTGAGTGCAAACTTCCTTATGCTTATGCCATAACGTAGTATGTCATGTCCTTCGAATATCACTTCACGTTTTCGTTTACTTCATAAGGCATGGAGGGAGCATGTTCACATATCCCTTGTAGACTTAATGAATCAATTTCAAATCCTTACGTTGATATCATGTAAGGACTAACTATAGAATATCATTAAGCACATAATACATTAATGAGCCGAAAAGGGAACTCATCATGTGAAGCTTCGAGGCCTATTCAATTTGATAAAGTATGAGGCCAAAAGACAATCCACCTTTTACTTACGCAAGAAAGTCCGAGTTCCCTCTTAGTGCAGTTCAGAGAAGTCACGGGTCCTTATCATTCCAGAAAAAGAAGCGCACAGATTCGCACGTCATATAGTACTCTATCGCCTAGATACTGAAAAAAATCAGCATTTAGTTGGTCGCATCCAAAAGCTAGCTCACGATGAATATATCCTTCGGGACTTGGACCCACAACTCTGGGCAAAAGAAAACGACACCCCTATTAGCTCTGTCGACGGCCCTGTTAGCGTCGTCCGCTCTGTACTAGTACTTGGAGCGAGTGGTCCGTCAGACCAGTGATCTTCCACGTGGCCACAAGTAATGCCAATTTTCTCTGTCGGCGTGAGCAGGAGTCGAGCAGCCCACGTCGCTAAGCTGAGAGAGGACACAAGAGGGCGGCCCACGTCGCTCGGATATGGTGTATGTAGCAGCAGCTAATTGTTAGATATCGCTTATGCAGCAACGATCCTTTTTGTTTACAGAGAGGATGATATTATCTCTCTCTCTCTCTCTCTCTCTCTCTCTCTCTCTCTCTCTCTCTCTCTCTCTCTCTCTCTCTCTCTCTCTCTCTCTCTCTCTCTCTCTCTCTCAATAGCGAGCAGAGATGGTGCATTTTGACGGATGTTGATCTCTCTCTCTCTCTCTCTCTCTCTCTCTCTCTCTCTCTCTCTCTCTCTCTCTCTCTCTCTCTCTCTCTCTCTCTCTCTCTCTCTCTCTCTCTCTCTCTCTCTCTCTCTCTCTCTCTCTCTCTCTCTCTCTCTCTCTCTCTCTCTCTCTCTCTCTCTCTCTCTCTCTCTCTCTCTCTCTGTGTGTGTGTGTTCGTGGGAGATGGCGCAACTCGCGCTGGTGTCCTTGTGCTTCTGAGAAGAGGTGGAGTGCTTGAGTGCAGAGAAGAGCTGGCATCAGTCTCTCGCTCACGCACTCACGCACTCACGCACTTGCACCTAGAGATAGGTAGGGTGCAGAGAGGATGGCTGACGAATTCCAGCACTGAGGAGTTTATGCCCTCCAGAAGCGTATGCGCATGCCATGAGTGAAGACAGAGAGCAGATACGCAGCTGACGAGGAGCTTCAGAAAGGGTGTGGGAGTCGGTTGTTGCTGGTAAACTTTGGCCAAGTATCGGCTACTTCTCTTGCTCCATCTTTCGGACGCTCTCGCCCTTCCATTTGTGAGCAGTGCTTCGGGGCGGCCTGCTGTCTCTCTCTCTTCCCTTCACATTAGCGCAAGAGAGTGATTCTTTCTAACACAAACACATAGTGTGCACATGTGCTTTCTCCGAGAGCACAACGTCTCTGCGTTCTGGTGGATCAGAGAAGATCGCAGCCGACCAGACGCAGCTCTAAGAGAGATGGAGGAATCTCCGGGTGTCATAAAAACTGTGGTGTGTCAAATATTCTTCGTATATTTGATCGCAGCCGGCCAGACGCAGCTCCAACAGAGATGGAGGGATCTTCGGGTGTCATAAGAACTGTGGTGTGGCTTCACCTGCTTTCTCTCTTTCTAATGTCGAAGAGGTGATAAACTAAAATGAACTATGCACCAACATCTGGGACAGAAATGCATCGCATACGGACGAAGATGTTGAGGAGCCAAATAAAAGCATAATATTCTATATACTTCCAAATATATGCATAATAGTGTTTATAAACACTGCAATACACGTGTGACTAATTATCAACTCTGCAACATCTGAAAATATGAAGTTGACCAACAAATATGCATGTACAAAAAAGGGTGGGAGAGAGGAAAAGTGGGGGTAAAAAAAATGTACGAAATGATGAAAATGGGTGGGAGGGTGGGCAAATGGGCAGAATGAATCCCAAAAACTGATGGCAAAAGGCCTCTCTCAATGAGGAGAAAGTACGCCACCAAAATGAAGCACCACCACCACCAAAACGACCACCAAACGCACCACCAAGACTTCCACCTAGCGCTCTGATACCATGTAGAGAGTACGCATGCGGAAGCAAAATGAAAAGTAAAGTACTCTCACAAAACAAAGAATGTGTGAGACACAAAATGAGTAGACCATGAAATGGGTAAACTCATGTGGATTAGAAATGAGCTTGCCAAGAGCATGGAGTAAGCTCCTCAAGCTTCTAACCAAATACAAATGGGGGAGAGGCCCTCCTTATATAGATTTGTGAGGGGCTCTCCAAAATACATCTCATGTGGGATAATTCTCATGAAAGGAGAATGAATACAACTGGTAGAAGCAAATGGCAAGGTACCCAAATACAAAGGAAATACAAGGAAATGTAATGGAAATAGAGTGACTCCAAGATACAAAGGGGAGATGCACTCTCATATTCTCAACAAAGATGTCTACCCTTTAAGGAAGAGAGCTCTCACATGCTTTCATAGGCAAGGAGAGGAGCAAATACATATTGAGGCAAAACATAATGATCTTCTTCTTCTTCTTCTACTTCTTCTTCTTCTTCTTCTTCTTCTTCTTCTTCTTCTTCTTCTTCTTCTTCTTTTTTCTTCTTCTTCTTCTTCTATTACATAGAAAGAATGTATGAGAGTGACATAATACCATAGTACAACCAGTAAAATATATAAAGAGCAATACATAAAGAAACTTTAATGTCCACGAATAAGTGATTTGGCAAGAAGACAAATGTGTCATCACTCTCAATAGATAAATCCAATAAAGCTCATGGAAAATATCCTTGGCATGTATCAGCATAATCACTATACATTTCAGAGAAACGAAAAGTGGTATGTGTCATCCTCGATCATCACATGTTGAGCCTCATATCTTAACATTCTCAAAAATGATGCCAAAAGGAGTATTACTTTCATATGCACTCAAATTTTAACACACCAATTTTTAGCAGGGGACATGGCACTCATAAAAGCTATCCAATTAATCTCAAGTAGTTCAAGTATTGTAATGAAAAAAATCACATAAAACTTAGAAATGGAAGCTCAAATTTCACACATACCATGTTACAAAGAACTTTAATAGTTTGTATCTCTCATTCAGTGAATCCCCCTTCATCACATCTCATTATGAACAAAACAAAAGGTTCAGCTCATATGCAGGACAAAAAACATAAAAAAAAATCTCTCCTATAATGAGAAAATGATTGTGAAACCTAAAAAAAGAAACACCTTGAAAACTTCACACATAGCTTTCATTCAGCACTTCTAGCATAAAAGCAAATTTTGGGTTTGTGAGAGAGTGGGAAAGCAAGAACAAGATTATGCAAAAGATCAAAAGAGAAGATAAGGCAAGAATAAATTTGATGGATGGAAAAAATCTATCTTGATAGCGGATGAAGAATTATCAATAATCTGAGAATGAGTGAAGTGAAAGCTATAAGTGAATCCCTCAATACTAGTTACCACCATATATAAGTATATCATGCATATGTGGTTACATGGGGAAAAAAATTCTAGTCAGCTCTAGAGTACCAAGTGCCTATGCATAGGGAAATAATTTGCATAAAAGCTGCTCAAGGGACACACGTGTAACAAGCCCCCTAGAGAAAATGATGTGAACACATACAAGGAGCAACAATTCATCCCCCACAACATACTCTACAAAATCTTCACTCGTAGACGAGCTTTGTTGAATATGACTTCCCCATTATCTTGTGCATGCATCTACACCACATCAATATGTCCAACATGAAGGCACTCTCTAACATAATGATAATGAATATCAATGTTCTTTTTGTACACATGAAATACCAAATTTTTCCAATACACTCTGACTATTAGTGAGAATATGTGTACATGCATTAATTTATATGCATAGGTCCATCAATAAGCATCTTCGCCATGTACACTCTATTGTAGTAGTGAATAATTCCTTGTAGTCAGCTATAGAACTTGATATGGTAATAGTAGGTTTATTATTAATCAACCAAGATATATGTGATCCTCCAACGAAAAAGCAATCACCATTAGTGGACATTGTGTATCAAAACAACCAAAAAGCATGCAAGCATGCTTGAGAATCTCTACAATAAAAAGCTCCTCTGTGAAATCTAAACACATGTTTTACCTCTTGCCAATGTTTAGTGTCAAGGCTATGCATAAATCAACTCAACTTAAAAACTATATTTTGTATATGTCCGGCCTTATGTTACATGCATATATCAAACATCCCACAACTTTCTGATAAAGAGAAGTATCAAATGCATCATTTTCATCCTCAATTGAGCAACCCTATCTTTGCATACATAAAATGTGATTTCAAGTGTACTACATGTAAAACCAAGAGAACTTATGTACCTTGTCATAAAATTGTCGTGGAGATATCTCAAGTCCATACAAAGTCTTACGAATGTGGCAAACCATATGCTCTTAATCTTTGATGGAAAATCCAAGAGGTTGCTTCACATAAATCTCTTCTTTGCAAATAATACTCAAGAAGGATATTATTTCCAATTGATACACTTTCCAACCATGATGGGTGTTGGGGATCTAAGGGTCATGTAACCTTACCCTATGTTCGTACACATATATCTCTTATAAAGCATTGCCTCAAGAAGATCATTATGTGAGTTTCAAGGCTCCCACATATGTATGCACGTCTCTCCTTTCCTTTCTCTCCCTCCATCTCCTCCTTGCTCCCCTTGTTCAGCCCACCAAAGACCTTCATTAGTATCAGATAATTTTGAAGCTTGTTGTTTAAGGAGGTTGAATGCAAGCTTAGGGTACAATAGGTGAATGTGCAGGTCGGAATCTTCTTGACATCACATTAGTATATCGGCCATAATCGGAGCTAGAAAGATCGGATTGACACGATTTAAAGTTTGTGTAGTTGACACAGAGTTACAATTTCATAGTAGTGCACAAAATTTACGTTGGATATTACTCTATTGAAAATTTCAAAAATGTAGAGTGATGTGCTTGTGTCAAGTTTGGTCATTTGAAATGGCATTGCAGTATTTTTTTTAGTCTATATCATTTCATCTTTGATTTGAGATCATGGATTTTTCAATGCATGTATAGTCGCATTATGATCATATTTTGTTTATGCCACTTGCATGTGGGTTTTTTTTCTTATTGCACATAATTTTGTAAGAGATTGATTGGATCCTTGATTGGTACTTTTATTCTTGTTTTTTTGCAAGTGTGCAATCCAAGTTGGAGCCTCAGTTGCACACCCGTTTGTCACCTTTATTGGATACTCTATTAGCATATGGTCATTGATTTGATATTTTAACTTTCATGGTGATTCTTGGTATATACAAATGATGATTCTCACATGGTTATTTGGTTCTAGAGTCCATCACGGGAGACGATGCCAAAATCTTGTTAGACCTTATGCTAGCTAGATGTTCTTGTAAATCCTTTATGCTTCTGTGATAGATTTGGATTGTTGCTTATCTCCATTCACTTGGACTTGATCATAGGCTATTTGTGATAGATTGGACCACCTTGTAGGATTCCTTCTTGACTGAGAGGTGTATCACCATTATATTGGCATGTATTATCATCAACCTTTGGCATGTGTATTTTTCATTATCTTTGGTTGGATCAGTGGTAGGTGGTGACAAGTTTCTCATTCTTCTTTTTCTATTGGTTATCTTACTATGATTGCTCAATTTAAAAGGGATACTCTATTGAATTTTTCCTAGGATTCTTCACATCTTCTTATGGTCATTTTGGAGACTTGGTGAGAAATTTTATGCTCATGGTTTTATGTGCATTCCTCGTGTGGTGTCTTCTCGATTCGATGGCACTAAATTTTCAAGATGGAACGCTCAGATGTGGGATACATTAGTTCGTGCAAGATAATGCATGTATGTGAATAGAGATGCACAAAGGCCTTATGGCATGTTTGATCACATATGGATGGATATGGATGCAGCTATCCAATTATAGCTTGTGAGTCTATATATGATTCTATGATGTATGAGGAGATAAGTATTGCATTATGGAAGAGACTACATGATATGTATGTGATGTCGTTGGCTCATGTGAGATGTAGATCACATCAATGACTTCAATATTGGCACTCCTATAATGAAGACCATAATAGATGACATTGCTTTAGGCAGGTGCTAGGAGGATTTCAAATACATACATGTGATGTAGGTCAGGTAATGGTTTCAAGAGAGTCTATGGTGATTGATTATGCCAGTGATGGTGGGCTAATCTCAAGATTCCTCTTGTTCATTGGATAGCACATATATGACTTGGTTGCTTCATGCATTAGATAATTTTCATTTTACTCCACATCACTCAAATGAGATTTGTGGACATATGAAATTGAGGGTGCACAAGATGTATGCCTTATGCTACCTAGTGGAGCATCATTTACACTCAGACATGTATGTTATGTGGCTTCATTTCCTATTAGCTTGATTTCAATAAGCTAGTTACAAGAGAGAAGATACTATGCATTCTTTGGCGAGCATCATTTTCAATTGTAGTTGGGACAGTTGATGCTTGTCAGAGGTGCTAGGATTAGGCACAGGTATCCACTGCAAGTATTTCATGGGAGTAAAGCCTTATGTGCATTTAGGTAGTGATGTGTGTGAACACACTAGGACCGTGGGGTAGTTTTTTCCCTCTTTAGCAAGTTTTTTCCCCCGACTTGTATATACGCCTATTGCCCTAATGGGCTACTTATCTTTGTACATTCTCTAGTAATACATTCAGTATTATGTGTTGTGCTCCAAGCTTCTTCTTCTTCCTTGTGTTGTTCGCGTGCTTCCGCAGATGTCTAACTCCAACAATTGGTATCAGAGCAGGTCGTCACTTCATCTAGGGCGCCGTCGACACTCCTTCGTTTGCAGCCTCATATTTGCACGAAATTTGGTGAGCATACTCAGGGTGTTTCAGAGATCAAAACTGCTTCGCTTTGTGGTGCCGAAATTGCGATCTGAGCTCGTTTCGGCCTCTGAACGCACTATCGTAGTGCTTGTGCAAGCTATTTCCTCTTTTTGTGCCAAAGGTATATACCAGTTTATGTTCCCCAGTATAAGCGTCTCGAAGTCTCCTACAGGTCTAGTGGAATTCGTCTGGGCAATTCTTTTCAACTTTTTGAGATACAGTCAATTTTCTGCATCAAGGTATTTTAGTCACCGGCCATGGCTGAAAGCAGTGATGTATTCCGTATGTTGGCTGTTGAGGATAAGTTGGATGGTACCAACTACCCGTTATGGGCTTATATGATGCGACATGTGTTGGTTGCAAAAGGACTGTGGAACATTGTGTAGGGTATCGAAAAACGTCCTATCACACCTACAACTGTTACAACTGCAGGTACTGAAGCTGATG